>APFE030491082.1:121683-177654 GCA_000404065.3 Pinus taeda | reverse complement strand
GAAACTTCTTTTACAATGATTTTGTACTGGTGTAGTCCTTTACCAGTACGCAAGCTGCAACCTGCAGAGAGCTACAACTCTCTCTCGTTTTCCAGTCTCTCCTGGAAGGGAGCTACAACCCCCTTTGCTCTTTCACTTCTTTAAGGACCACGTTTCATTAATTTTCAAACTGGATCGATGAACATCAAATAATCATCAAGTACATGAAAATCACCCAATCTCCTTATACAATGAACCAATGAATCACCCAACTCTTCAGAATGCTATAAACAGAAAAGTAATACCAAAATTCTAAACCCAGAACTCTACTGCAATAGATAAAAGACAATCAACTATAGTTCCAAGATAATACCGCAACTTCACCAACAGGGGCCTGCGTATATCTGCAGCTCTTCTGAGACTGAACTGTGCAGATCCGCACTTGTTGTTCCTCTGCTTTGCGTACTTTTCTTCAGATCCACACCTTTACTTCTGACTTAGTGCGTACACCCGTACCATGCCTTATTCTTTCCTGCGTACCTCACACTCTGCCCCTTTCTGTGCTGTGTGTGCCTCGCACTGTGCCCTCTCCTGCACTGCGTACCACGCACTGCACCTTTGGCTTCGCAGCATACTCCCGCACTGAGCCTTTTACTGAGCTGCGTACCCCCGCACTACACACCTATGGATCGTCTGCGGACTTCTGATTAGGGCCAAATTTACAGTCCTCCAATGTGCCACAGTCAGTCAGATCCTCAAATCTGTTCATGCGCTCGAGAGATCACGACATGCCAATAGATTCACCTTAAGTTATCTTCTTGATTTAGATCTAGCTTTTAAAAAACCAATCACCCAAAATTTTAGATCTTAAGATATTCAAATTTCGCAAGCGTGTGGCCAAGAGATCTCCTTTCCTTTTTATAGGCAAGCCCTTCTCAATACCATGGTCCAAAACCATAATAACACAATACAATGAACCCAATACTTGGGATCAACACTTTTGGATGCAATACCGTGGACAAAAACCATTTGATCAAAAACTGTCGGGCTAATACCATGAACCATTCATGAATATTCCCACGTGCACGCGCTTTTATGCATTGGAGAGAGTGAAACTGGGATCCGCGCCTTCTAAACATATCACCTGCTTACAGGCACGCACTCCTTGGTCTGCATACCTGCGGGTCCGCGGCTTCTTCTAGGATTACCTGCGTACCTCTTAATTTCCATGATTTTGAGTGCCTAAACTGAGATTAGCTACAAGAGTGAGTTGCCATCAAGTACAACACTTGTACCATAGAGCCAAACCAGAACATAATGCCAACAAGTTACCATAACTTTAAAGAAAAAAAGAGACATTTATTGATAGAAAAAAAATGTTTCCATAACTACTCTCTTATCAATACACATGGTAGCATATAAAATTAAAAAAGAAAAGTAAAAGTGTCCAAAACAAGAATGGAAAAAAAGGGTATTGGAGTTTCTCCTCAAAAAGCACATCCACAAAGCTCCTTGTGTTCTTTTCCTAATCCCAGGATGATGTTTGTGGATACTTTCCACCCTCATGGATGAATTTTTTTTATTTGGTTCCATGTGACCCATCCTAGTGCTCCTCAGTGGTTGCTCTCTCCAA
The DNA here is from genome assembly GCA_000404065.3 of Pinus taeda. Taxonomy (NCBI): domain Eukaryota; kingdom Viridiplantae; phylum Streptophyta; class Pinopsida; order Pinales; family Pinaceae; genus Pinus; species Pinus taeda. The sequence goes on along the minus strand of APFE030491082.1, from coordinate 176,042 downwards.
TCCTTGAGTGATTGAAATTTCAATTCCCAAGGCCACCTTGCCCATTATTTAAAATTAACCTTAAAAAAATTGAATTTTGGTAAAAATGTCTTCTTGGTTTTCCTTATTCTTTGCGAAGGTTTTTGCTATGATATTTTTTCCCAACTAGTGGCTTAAATAATTTCAAAATACTTGGTTTCTTGTATGTGAAAGTGGACTAAGTCAAATACCCATCCTTGAGCTTCCTCAAGAACATTTTTCCTTAGATAGGATCAACATTTTTGTTGACAACTCATCCTATAGCTTTCCTATCTCCTATTTGGCTATTTAAAAAAATTTGAAATTGGAGTCTTTCTCAACCTCCCATGCTTTAGCTGCTATCTTAGAAGAATGAGCAAGGTTTCCCAATATAGAGGCCATATCGGCCCCCTTATTGTGCTTCCTCTTTTTCCCACAAACCCAAAAAAGAAACTAAGATGTATCCAACTAAGAAGAATATCAAATAGAGGAGGAAAGAGGCTAAAAACGTTATGAGGCAGCGTCTTATGATGTGAAACACATCCCACCCAAAACCAAAAAGAAAACTGAAACTACCAAAGAAAAACCAACAAAAAAACGACTTTGATCTCTACATACACAACCGTAGACAAATAATAGACTTGAATGAAGCTAATTTGCATCTTCAACCACCTTCATCCTCCCTTTTCACTTACAAACTTAGATGACTACCATTTGTTCCAAATCAACTAACCGAATTTTTTTTATCACAAATTATAAAATTCATTTTCTAAATGTTTTTTTATATCTTTAAACACGTCACATATAATATTTTCTACAATGTTTTTCCTGTGAAGCTTCAAAACATGAAATTTTGCATATAATAAGAAGAGATATCTAGTAACATCTCATCAAAAATTTCAAATTTTGGTTTGTTGTACATTCGAACATATACCCTATGGAATGTAGGGTTTGTAAATGTTCTTTAAATAAGTTGCAAACGAGTAATCATTAATTTTTTGCTACAATGTTTGGTGGGGATGTTTTAAACCATAAAAGTTTTGTGGGGATGTTGCTGCAAAAATGAGGTTTTTTAGAAGTCCCTGCATCGCTCCAGAGGAAGTGGTCATAATGGATGATATTTTGTTGGAAGTAGATTTTGGGATCAGGAATAGATGTTCTCATAAAGCATTAATCTATTGTAATGGTGCCTGTAACAACATGTATCTTCCTCCAAGGGTGAGGTATCTATGTGTCCAATTGCCAAGTTTACTTCTATATTTTTCCATCAACCAAACCCAATCCCTTGTCCTGGAGTTATTGGCCTTGAGATTATATTCTAATATGTTGCCAGAAGAGAAGTATCGAGTTGATTTGATGCCGTTTACTTGCAGCCTAGAATCTACACCATATTTGAGGAAAATGTAATGAAGAGATGACCAATGTGCTTTCAAGATAATGCCAAAAGTTAAGATATCATATTCAAAGAACAAGTGAGTAATATTGATCTGTCTAGTAATTTTTTAGGCCATGAAATAAACCATGGGATAGTTCTTCTTTAGTTTTTAGACTAAGTGCATCCATGACAAGTAAAAAGATAAGAGGGGAAAGAGAGCATCGCTGTCTGAGACCTCAACCTGGTCAGAAAAAGGATGAGGGGATTCTGTCGATCAGTACAATAAATCAAGCCGAAGTAATACAATCCATAATCCACTCCACATTTTGTGTATGGAGTCTAATCTTATAGAGAATAAACCTGACATGTGACCAATCTACATAGTCAAAAGCCATGTTCAAGTCGACTTTCATTTCCACAGCTTCCTTCTTATAGGAATGGATAGAGTGTATGCCTAAAAATCCAAAATATTTCATGGAGATGTGCGAGGATAGTACCTTCTTGATATGAATGGCGATAAATTTTGAGATCAACTTGTATAGGATGTAGCATTGGGAAATTGTCATATATTCCCAAAAATTGTTTGGGAAATATGTCTTCGGGATGAGGTATAAAAGTGTCAAATTTATGACACCAATGATCATTCCACTGGCCCTAGCTTCATCCACCATCTCCATAAGTTTTTGTCCCATCAGCTCAAATAAATTTATAAATAATTCTACAACCCATCCATTCAACCCGGGCTTTTATCCTTTGCAAAGGATCCCAGTGTCTGTGATATTTCCTTGAAGGTAATAAGACTATAAATTTCATCATTTACGTTGTCATCAGACATAATTAGATACTAGTTCACTGCTTCTTCTTGTATCTTAGGAGTGGTGCATTTCATTTTCTAATCAGATGATTCAATCTGCTAGATTGCATGGAAATGCTTCCAGTGGTTTGCATACTTGTGAAACAAAATTACATTATGGTCTCCCTCATGCACCCATGTTTCTCTGCTCTTGAGTCTCCATATAATGTCATGTATATTAAGGATCTCATTTTTCCTTTATTCCAAGGATTTAAGGTGATCCAAATCCTCCTTACTCATATTTATTTCCTCCATAGTCCTGCCAATAACAAAAATGTCTCGGTAGATGCTCTGTAATTCCACAATCAACTATTGTTTTTTATTTCTTTCCAGTGTTCTAGTTCTGGATTTAATTATGTTGAGGTTTTTAACCAGAGATCTCATCGTTGATTCTTCCCTTATGTCAGTCATCTAAGAATAGAGGGAATGCACAATGTCATTATACTCAGAATCATCCAGCCATGCTTTTTTAAATTTAAAAGGAATCCCCTTTTGTACATTCTCCATCCTCCACATGAGAATAATTAGAGTGTGATCAGATATGTATGATCTATATACCGATGACTTCAAATTGTCGAGCCTTTCAATCAAGTCCTCTTGTACTAAGAATCTATCAAGTTATTTCCTGATGTGATCATCTCCCACCTATCTGTTATTCCACATTAGAGAGAGAAGGCACAAGAAAATGTCTACCAAATCACTATTAGCAAAAAGGCTATAAAGGAGATCTCCCAAAGGATCTAGCCTGCATTCTATCCCCCAAGATTCATGTGCCACGATAGTTGTATTCAGATCTCCTGACAGAATAAGTCCACTAACTTTTAGGATGTTGCAGTGTTTAATTCGACCCCAGAAGGTCGCTTGATCCCAACATGGTGCATATATGTCAAGTATATGAATATGGCAAGGAATGCCTCTAATGTGTAATGTTAATAAAATTCTTTCAAAAAGAGTATATGCTTGAAAATATGGTTGGTCAGGATCCCACATAGCTATGAGGCCCCCATAAGTACCCATAGAACTAACTATGACAATGTGCCACAAGGGAAAATTTTTCCTGAAATATGTTATGGCATGGTATGAATAAACAATATCTTCCTATATAAGAACAATAAAAGGTGGAAAATCTAGAATGGCATGTTTTAAGACCCAATAGTTTGGAGTGGTTCCCCAAACCCCTAATGTTCATAGAGAATATTCATCATGGGATCTCAAGAGCGGGTTTCCAAGCTCTAATTTCATAAGAACCATTAGAGGATATGATAGGGACATCAATTAATCTAGCAGAGTCATTAAAGAGATCGAATTGGGACATAATGCAACTGTGAAAATGTCTACTATGCCTTTTCTAGTTCTTGTGAATGGTGATGTTGAATGAAGATTGTAGGTTGATATGTGTGGAGGATAAAGGGACATCAGCCTTATGAATGGTCATGGATTTGAGGTCAATATCAAATTTCTGAAAAGGGAAGTCAATATTGCTTCAAATCGAATTGTGAGGGGATGTAGTATGGTCATCGGGTAGAAAGGAGGTGGGGATATGGCTGACTCAAGAGGGGAAATAGAAGCTGAGATCATGATAGAAGGAGAACTTGGAGGGAAATATTTTGAGGGGTCTTGCAATAATGATTCCATATGAGGAGATGCCTCCTTAGACGAAGGATTCAGAATGCGAAGAAGAGAGGAGGGGAAAGATGAAATGTTGGCAATGGTAATATGATGGAGGGAGTCGTCTGTTACAAAGAATCATCGACCTTCTCATGAGAAGGTGTGGGAGATGAAATATTCATAGAAGAGGATGTAACATAAATATAAGAGGAGTCAAAAAGAGAAAAAGAGGTACCTTTCTTAGGGTGAGGTTTACCAACTTGAGGTCGAAGTTGTATCTTCTTTAGTTAAGGAGCATGTCCCACCGAATTGTAAAGAAGTGTTCTTCTCCTACTTGGACATCTATTCATAAAATGTCCAGTATGATGGAAGAAAAGGCATCGGAAGGGGATGCCCCAAGAGTCCAACCATTGTCGAATCTACAGTAGGCCCCAAACCAAGTCCATATTTTCCAAGAGGCCTCCAAAGAGACAGACCTCTACCAAGATCCCAGCAACTCATTTTTCATGTGCCCCGATAACCTTGGGATCAATATATATAAATTGACCAATTGATTTTCCATTTTTTTGAAAGCTTGCTTAGTCCATAATTCTAGCAGAAGGCAAGGTAATTTTACCCAAACAATTTCATTTTTGGGTGTGTCCAACAGTGGGTTGAAACCGATGTATCGCTTTTGTAATTGTATGAAACTTCTCCCTCATACCCAAGGGGTCTTCATGATTTTCTCATCATCTTTCATGTGAAGGAAATGTATGCTCAATCACGCTTCATAAAAATACTGATTAGCCCAGTAAAGGCCCCCAAATTTTCGTAGCCCAGCTCTGCATATTTCTTTCTAATGGGTCTGAAAGTATTCATCTTTCTAAAAAGGCGCATTTCTACAAACTTGAAACTCTGTCCCAGAGTACGTAATGACCAAATATTAGTAGTTTAGTCTTAGAGTTGGATGGAATAGCTCTTCGGTCTTGTCTTCAGCCCATCCTATATCTCAAAACAACACAATGGGTAGGAGAAGGAATGTTAAAGGTATGTGTCACTTGTCTGTCATAGTTATTCACCTATAGTCGATGCCATTGTCCCTTTGTTGACACATCCTTTTTATTGGGGAACGTATACCTTTCCTGCTCAACTACTATTATAGCTTGTATGAAAGACTCATAGGGTTCCACATAAGATTCAAGAAGGGCCAAGTATCGATCCATGTGGAGATATTGCAAATGAATGTTTAATCAATCAATCCCCATGGACCATCCATCTCCCACCCCAAGAAAATAAATGTGTAATGTATTTTCCCCACCAAAATCCCTATCACCAACCCAAGATGTTTGTGTTAGTGTTGTGAAATTTAATAAGAAATCGCAGGCGTTTAATAGCCAATGCAATAATATGTCCTGGGATCATGCAAGATAAATGGGTATATTTAAAACACCCCATGCAATCGGACGTGAGCTAAAATCAACACTAGAGATAGATAAGAAGAGGAGAAAAGACCCAGAGGAATGATGGTTTTGGGAATGTAGGAAAATGCATTGGGAAGATCAATATCCCTCCATATCTCTGAAACCCCCCTCCCCCAAAATCCCAATGAAAGATCCGACAATGAATTTTGGTATAGAGACATCCCACTAGCATTAACTGTGGGATTGCTCCATAATGGGAAAAAATATAAAAGAAATCCCAAAAGAGAAGTTTCCATAACATTCCAGACTATCTTCAAACGTACATCTTGGAATATGGGAAAGCCAAATTTGTCATCACTGGAAAATTCAATCGGAAGCTAGAAACAATTCATCACCTTTTTGGTTCATGTTCGAAACTAGGACGCACTAGGGTAGCCATGAGATAGAGACAAAGATTGAGCTCAGTGTTATTCTCAACACCCAACAATATTAGTAGGATTTAAGGATATACTCAGGATTCGAGTCCCCTCGTCATATATGATCATGAAGAGCATCAAGTTAACTCAATTCCACCTCCATAATTTTGTTCTTGTATACGTCAAAATAAAATCAATCCCACTTCAAACTTGTTAGCCTTGTTGGCAAATGGCCCAAAAATGCATCCAAATATGCTCTTTAACACTCCTTAAGTCTTCAACATTTGCCTAAGGATCATTCAAAAATCACAACAATCACATGCCAAGAGCCCTTGGAAGGGCAGAAAAGCACTATCGAGAGGCCAAAACCAGAGAAAACCATGAAAAAACAGAGTATTGGAGGCATACACAGAGGAGTGCATAGAAGCCATCAGATCTAGCCAATCAACAACCCAGATCTAAGAGGAAAATCACAATCAGCCAAACATAGAGGAGGACTTAAGGTTGGGTGGAAGACACCCCCGATTAGTGATCTCTGATCGGTGGGTAACAATCGGCAGAGGCAATTGGCGAATTAAAGGTGGGCGCGCAATAGAACCTCGCCGATGCAATATCACGATCTCTGATATCGGTGGATCGCAATCGGCGGGGACATACGCTGTGTTATATGGAAAGACTTATGGCTTGGGAAATATGCGATTGCGACAAGTAAAATTGCAATATCGCATTGGAACATTGCGAAGGGGATGTGCCTTTACACATTCATATGTGCGATGCGATTAATCGGACCTGATGGTTATATACATGATATTGCATAATATCTCAGGTCTGCAGGCAGGCCATTTCTAATGCATTTTCAATGTTTTTCGTTATTTAACGAAAGACAAAGGGAACCTTGGAGCAGCGCCGTGTGATAAGACCAAGACCCGAAAGGGTTTGGGAATGAAAATATATAATATTTCCATGTCCGCCAAAGCCATTTTTTAATAATTTTTAATGTTTTAATGTATTTTTGAAACACAAAAGAAATCACGAAGTAGGTAGGATTTCAGGCGGGCCGTGGGCAGTAAATGATTTCAAAAGGCAAGCGGACCCATTCCATCACCTAACAAAGGCCGGGAGACAAAGACTGTGAGACAGAAGGCCTGAATGGGAAAGGCGACGACATAGCTCATCCAAAAAAACATAAGCGATCATGGAGCAGATAGTGCAGCTCATCTAAACAAACAGAATGGTCATGGAGCATTACTTGCACGAGCGAGCTCCTAGATAGTGCAGCAAACTACCCGAATGGGGTTACTTTTCTGTTAGAAGAAGAAATCTTCGAGCCCATGCTTTCATAGTCACGACATCAAACAGTTAAAAAAACAGAGGGGGTAGATTAAGACACTCTAAGCCTTTGAGAGCTCAGGAGCTTTGTAAAGGGACTATAAATGGTTGAAGGTTATATGTATGAAGGTTTCAACTTCTAGAGATTGTTGATACTCTGTTCATTCAGGCTTCTCATATTCATTCTAGCAATATAAGCTTCTTTTGCTGTTATATGCTCAATTTCCATTTTCTCTTCTGTTCTAAGCTTGCACTTGAATAGGTTGTTCATATTTCTTCTGTGTCTAATGCCAAATAACTGTCATCTTACCTTTGTGTTGATAAACTAGATTTGCAAGCTTCATTTACTTCCTGTAGCTGGCCATTCATATGTTTTTATATATGCATCTGCTGGTACAATCGGTATTCTCCATCTATCCTTTGAATCTACAAACTATTGAGCATTAGTGGTCTAAAGCCTTGTAAAGCTAAGGGTGTTCATGCATGTCTTGAGTAAAAATAGAGTTTAAACTATTATCTAGCTTGACCAAAACCTTCATCCATTCCAATAGTTCAGAAAACAATATTGAAGATTATATGTTACTAGGCATCTTCGAGTTGCAACCTAGGAGAGCTTCCTGGAGTGATAACATAATTGGTGCCACTGCTGGGGAGAGGATACTAAAGCTCAGCTTCCTTGTGAGATGACACAGATCCAACTTTGATGATAGACAAATTTTGTGCGCTTTTTTGGTTGTAATCATCTATCTGATGACTCTACTAAAGGACAAACCTCTTGGCGACTCCACTTCATAGTTCTAGCTTAGTTTGTGAGGCATATTCAAGGAAATCCTCAGAAGCCACAAGCTGACCCAGTACTTGACCCTAAAAAAATCATCAAAGAAAGAAAGGTGTTGCAGAAAGGAATATCAGGTTCAGGTAAACCTAAATTATATTCTATATCTCTTTAAGAAAGGCCTGTAATAGAATGAATACATGTTGAGAGTATGACATCTAATACTAGCAATGAAGAAAAAATCTCAGAAATTCATAAAGCTCCTTATTCTTTAGGTTCTCCTTTTGTTGTAAGCCCAAAGGAAACCTCACCTCCTATCCATCATACTCCTTTAGTCTTGTCAGTCACTCCTCAATCGTCTATCATTCAGACTGCCATTTTTCTTATAGCCACCATACCTATGGCAGGTCCACAAAGACCCACCAAAATGGAAAGAATCATAGTTGCTAGGTATGGACCTCTAGTACTGCCCACTCCTTTGAATGCCATGCCTATTGGAGAGTATCAGAAATATAGGCCTTAGTTCACTGGGACAGGAGGTGTTACAGTTGAGGAACATCTTGAATCATTCTATAGCTATGTTGATAACATGGACATTAGTGAAGATGATGTGTGAATGAGAGTCTTTGTACAAAGCTTAGATGAAGAGGCTATAAAATGGTTTAGAGAACTGACCCCAAGTTATATAGCAGATATTGAGGCTTTAGATGATGCATTTCTAAAGCATTGGGGGGATAATAAGGAACTACTCTACTACCACACCGAGTTTGACAACTTAAAGACGAAAACTGCCCAGTTGATGTCTGATTTTAACAATAGGTTTAACCACATGTACAACAAGATACCAATTGAAGTAAAACCCACTACTACCTCTGCTAAACTCACCTATGCCAGCACCATTGATTCTGACTTCTATTTATTGTTCAAGGAGAGGTGATCTGCTACTTTGGTTGATATTTAGGATGTAGCCCTAGAAGTAGAATCAAACATCATGGCTGCAGAGAAGCTCAAGGGAAATATTGATAGAAGAAGGCAGGGGCGAATCTTCATCATCTTTAGATCCCAAGATCGATAAAATAAACATGATGATAGAGTCATTAGCCTCTGAAATCTCCAAATTAAAGGTTGAGCATCACCTGGGGAAGGGAAGATTTCCTAACACCTTTTCTCCTAGAGATCCAAATCCATATAGAAGAACCAATGAGCAGTTGCAGATTCTGCAAAGAAGAAAATATGCCAATGAAGACCAAAGGGTGAACACCCCTTTTCAGAACGGAGTCATAGTGGAAGAACAATTTGAAGAAGATGATGAGATCCATTATATGGAAGACAAAGGCAGTGCCCCTTTTCTGACCTTAGCTACCTATGAAAAGTCATTATTCAATGACCAGATCAGCTAAGAGTGGGACAATGAAGCTTCTCTACAAATTGAAGATCAACAAAGATATAATCTAAGGTCGAAGATGAATAATGCCAAGGAAACTCCTATTCAAAGATATTTTTCCCCTGCAAAACAACATGTTAATAAGCATAAGCAACCAAGAGTTGATCCTATAATCCTTAAAGCTCTAGCCCATGAGGTAAGAGGCCTTGACAAGTCTTCTTCTCCTTTCAGTTTTGAATTGGAAATCCAGAAGCTAAGAATAAATATACTTCTGATTGAACTAGTGAAGAATGAGTCCTTAAAGAAATCTATCCTTAATGCTGTTGAGTCTAAAGCCATCCAAGCCTCCACTGACTATGTGAATATGTAAGATGACAAACCAGCTGTTATTCTCAACCCAATGATTGAAAATTGTGAAGACAACTCTCCATCATTCTATGTCTCTCTGAATATTCATGAAAAAATTCTTCACAACTGCCTTCTAGACTCAGGAGCCAGCCATAATCTAATGCCCAAGGCTGTCATGGATAGGTTGGGTATTGACATTACCAAGCCTTATCATGACCTGTTTTCTTTTGACTCTAGAAAAGTGAGATGTCTGGGATTAATCAAGGACCTAGCCATCACTTTGTCTCTGCTATCCATGAAGAGCATGATGATGGATAGTAGATATACCCCCCAAGTTTGGCATGTTACTTTCCAGAGGTTGGATTAAGAGATTAGAGGGAACATTGCAAAATGATTTGTCCTATGCTACTGTCCCAGTTTTTGGAGGTGAAAATAGGAGATTGTACAGAGAGGCTGAGTTGGCTTATATTATCAGTGATGAAAGGAATCCCACTAATCATCCCATCTATGTTGTCGACACTGATTTTGAAGCTTTTTTTCTTCATATTGAAGAATCTCAGTTGGCCTCCATACAGCTTAAGAAACCAGTTTTCCAAATCACAGAGAAAGAAGGCCCATAGATTTGGGACATGTTCTTTGATGGAGCTTGCTCTAAGGAAGCTGCAGGGGCAAGTGTAGTCCTTGTGTCCCCCACACAAGAATACATTCATTTATCTTTCAAATTAACCTTTTAGGTCACAAATAACATAGCAGAGTACGAATATTTGATGTTGGGCTTAAACGGTGCTAAAGAAATGTGCATCAAAGACCTAAAAGTGTTTGGAGACGCAAACCTCATCATTTATTAGGTCAATAAAACTTTCCAAGAAAATCATCCAAGGCTGAAAGCATATAAAAATGAGGTATGGAAGCTGAAGTATTGTTTCAATATTTTCAATAATTCTTACATCTCGAGAATGAAGAACCAGCTTGTGGATTCCCTTGCTACATCTGCTAGCACGTTTATTCCTCCTTTTCCTCCTAAATTGACGTATGAAGTTCAGGTGAAATATAGACCATCTCTACCTGACAATGTCAAATACTGGAAAATTGTTGAAGGCGACGATGAAATTAATAGGATTTTACAAGTCGTTGATAAATTTTCTGAAATGCACATCGACCAAGAAAATGAAACCATGGAAGAATGCAACCAATCCAAGCTAACGGACAAGATTGGAAAAGGAAGCATTGTCCAGTTACCTAGTAACCATATACCCAAAGGATTGGTGCCTCTACAGAAGTTGTTCGATCATAATGATGTGCCTTATAAGCCTACAAAAAAAGAAAATGAGTCTATTGTTCATAAACATAATATAGGGAGCCCATCGATGGTAGCTTATCTCTGAGAAGAGATGTGGCAGCTACATGCCTTTGAACTGTCTTACAATGAGGTTCAAAGGACTATCATGACCTGTTTTCTTTTGACTCTAGAAAAGTGAGATGTATGGGATTAATCAAGGACCTAGCCATCACTTTGTCTCTGCTACCCATGAAGAGCATGATGATGGATAGCAAATATACCCCCCAAGTTTGGCATGTTATTTTCCAGAGGTTGGATTAAGAGATTAGAGGGAACATTGCAAAATGATTTGTCGTATGCTACTGTCCCAGTTTTTGGAGGTGAAAATAGGAGATTGTACAGAGAGGCTGAGTTGGCTTATATTATCAGTGATGAAGGGAATCCCACTAATCATCCCATCTATGCTGTCGACACTTATTTTGGAGCTTGTTTTCTTCATATTGAAGAATCTCAGTTGGCCTCGATGCAGCTTAAGAAACCAGTTTTCTAGATCACAGAGGAAGAAGGCCCACAGATTTGGGACATGTTCTTTGATGGTGCTTGCTCTAAGGAAGCTGCAGGGGCAAGTGTAGTCCTTGTGTCCCCCACATAGGAATACATTCATTTATCTTTCAAATTAACCTTTCAGGTCACAAATAACATAGCAGAGTACGAATCTTTGATTTTGGGCTTAAACATTGCTAAAGAAATGTGCATCAAAGACCTGAAAGTGTTTGGAGACTCAAACCTCATCATTCAGCTGGTCAATAAAACTTTCCAAGCAAAGCATCCAAGGCTGAAAGCATACAGAGATGAGGTATGGAAGCTCAAGGACTGTTTTAATATTTTTAGCATTTATTACATCCCGAGAATGAAGAACCAGCTTTCCGATTCCCTTGTTGTGTCTGCTAACACGTTTATTCCTCCTTTGTCTCCTAAATTGATGTATGAAGTTCAAGTGAAATATAGACCATCTCTACCTAACAATGTCAAATACTAGAAAAATTTTGAAGGCGATGATGAAATTAATAAGTTTTTACAAGTCGTTGATGAATTTTCTAAAATGCACATCGACCAAGAAAATGAAACCATGGAAAAATGCGGCCAGTCCAAGCTAAAGGATGAGATTGGCCGAGGAAGCATTGTCTAGTTACCTAGTAACCATATACCAAAAGGATTGGTGCCTCTAGGGAAATTGTTTGATCATAACGATGTGCCTTATAAGCCTGCCAAAAAAGAAAATGAGTCTGTTGTTCATAAACATAATATAGGGAGCCCATCGATGGTAGCTTATCTCTGAGAAGAGATGTGGCAACTACATGCCTTTGAACTATCTTACAATGAAGCTTGAAGGACTATTTCCTTTTGAGAAATAATGAAAAACCCTAAACATCCAAAAATCCAACCCTAGGAGATGAAGTGCCAAATTAGGGGCCCTGTTTTGGGTAAATTGGTACATCAACTTCCTGAGGTCATAACGTTGGCATACGATATCCATTTGACGTGCACAATACTTCATTAGAAATATCTATTTGAGGACACCAACTTTTGGATGAGAAATGCTAGTCCATGGAGCCATGTTTCTCCCAGTTTTCCCAAAAAACGTCGTTTAGGGCCTCAAAATAGCTCCGGAAGTTGAGGACCCGAAAAACTACCAAAAATAGTAAATTGTGTTGCAAATAAGGAAACTAAAACACTGGAAGAAACAATAGTGGAGGTTCAAGTGTAATAGACAGGTGGCCACCAATATTGACCTGGATCATTCCTTCCCCCTTAGGAAGAAATGGTCCCCATTTCGTTGAGTTCCTCCATGAGATGAGGAAACTTCTGTTGAACTTTGTCCCTGGTGAGCGACTTGCACTAGTGAAGGATTTGGCCTACTTTGACAACTCGATATAGCAGGATCCTTTGCTATCGGGTTTTCTTATTCTGTGTGTCCATAATTCGATTAGTTGTGGCCTATTCAATGCAATTTGGATTTAACTCTGTAGGTGTGGTTTGTTTTGTAATGTCTGATGTGTCTAGCAATGATGGGAAGTATGGTCAAAGGCGGTCCACATTGAACACTAGGTGCACGCCAAGGAATGGGGGAATGATGAGCTCAAATGCATTATCTCCCACAGCCTTCGTTATCGTGTAAGGACCATATTAGAGTGTTCTGAGATTTTGATAGGCTTTGGTAAGGCATTCCTTTTGCAAATGCAACCAGACTTTATCGCCCACCTAAAACTTGTGTGGCACCCAATGTTGATCATGTCCCTTCTTTTACTTGGCATTTGATTTCTCTAAAATGTCATGTACCTGCTAGCGGATATGTTGGATGTACTTAATGAAGTTGTTTGCCTTATCAGTTTCAGGCTAGACATGAGCCGAATCTGCCTGAGTAGTTGCAAATGGCATGGCCACATGAATGGGACATAGTGGGTGGAATTTCAAGTCCACCTGAAAGGGGTTGTTGCTAGTCGAGCTGTGGATAGCCCAATTATAGTTGTGTTGGACATAGGGGAGATTCTCATTCCATGTGCGTCGATGCTTTGAGTTGTACATGTGCAGAATGTGTACGATCATCCTGTTGACGACCTCTATCTGGCCATCAGTTTGGGGATGGAAAGCTATGGACTTAGTGAGCTTGGTGTCCAGCATCAACCAGAGACTGGACCAAAATACACTGAGGAACCTGCTATCTCGATCTAAGATGATAGATTGTGGGATCCCAAAGTGCACCCACACTCATTGAAAGAATGGTTTAGCACTGGCTTCTGTTGTGATATTATTCTTGCAGGCTGCCATAATGGCCATCTTCAAGAATCTATCAACGAACACAAAAACAAAGTTGTTGCCATGCTTAGTAGAAGGAAGGCCTGACATGTAATCCATGGAGATGGATTCCCAAGGTCAACTAGGGGTAGGTAGCGGATTATAGAGGCCTTGCTTCTTGATGGTTGGTTTGCAATGGCACAGGAAATGCATGATTTGATGTACTTCCCAACATTCTATCGAAGATTTAGCCAATAGAAATACTTTTTTAGTACGACCAAAGTTTTCTCGACCCCGAAATGTCCAGCAACTCGACTATAGTGCACTTCCCAAATCATCTTGGAATGCTCGCTTGAAGGAACACAAAGGTGACCCAGGTGGCATAACAGGACATCCTCGAGGTGAAAATATGGAACATCCTGACCCTCCAAGAGATTTTTGTATGTGTGGCCAAATTATGGGTCACTTTTGTAGATAAGTGGCCAATCAAAAGTCTCGTGCCCACAAGAGTTGAGCACGGTAGTTAACATCATGATTGGTGGTTAGTTGAGGTAATATGCAACATTATTGGTGCTTCCATTCTTATACTTGATATTCAAATGGAACTATTGGAGGTATGTGGACCACTTCTAATGGTGAACATTCTTTCACTTCCCTTGCATCTATATGAACTGTAGGGGTCGGTGGTCTACGTGGATCACTGTTTCCTTCCCAAAACTATAATGCTTCCATTGTCGGCAAGCCTACATAATGGAATACATATGTTTGTCATAAGTGGGATACTTTCGGACTATGTCTGAAGGTGTCTCACTATGATATGCCACTCGATACCCGTGTTGAGTAAGGACTGACCCAATAGCATATCCAGATGCATCTATCTCGACCTCAAATGGTTGTTGCAAGTCTGGTAATGCGAGCACTGGTGTCAAGAAGAGGTGATGTTTGAACTCTACGAATGCCTTCTGTTGAGATTCAAACCAAAAGAATTTTTCTTTCGCTCCTCCCTTGGTGACCTAACTCAAGGGCCAAGTGATATGAGAGAATTCCAAAACGAACCTACGATAAAAATTGGCAAGACCCAGAAAGTTGCAGAGCTCTATCAGAGTGGTTGGAGCTGGCCAATCCAAAATGACTTAGATCTTTGTTGGATCCACATGCACCCGCTGTTCTTATAAATTTTCTGTAAAAACTTGCGAGTCCATGGAAGATTCTTACCTCAAATATGCTTCTAGGAGTAGGACAGTTCCAAATTGCTTGGACCTTTTCTGGATCCATCTTCAAGCCTTCTTTGGAAACTACAAATCCCAAGTACACCAGCTCCTCCTTCATGAAACTACACTTCTTCAAATTTATTAGTAGTTTCTCTTTCTATAGAGTTCTTAGGACCAACTTAAGATGTTCTAAATGCTCCTCTTTACTTTTACTAAAAACTAGAATATCATCAAGGTACACAATAACAAATTTACTTGCATACTCCTTTAAGACTTCATTCATTAACCTCATGAATGTGATGGGTGCATTAGTGAGCCCAAAAAGCATCACTAACAACTCATATAATCCACTATTTGTCTTGAATGTAGTTTTCCATTCATCACCTTCCTGAATCCTTATTTGATGATATCCACTTTTCAAATCTATTTCAGTAAAGTATTTCGATCCTCTCAGACAGTCCATTAAATCATCCATATGTGGCAAAGGAAATTTGTACCTGATTGTGATCTTGTTGATAGCTCTGGAATCTGTGCACATACGCCATTCTCCTCCTTTCTTCAGATTGAGTACTGTTGGTATAGCACATGGGCTAAGACTTTCTCTGATCAGCCCCTTATCCATCAATTCCTGTACTTGCCTTCCAACTTCTGCATTTTCTTGAGGAGATAGTTTATATGCAACTTTATTTGGTAAACTTGCCTCTGGTATTACATCGATATGATGGCTAATACTTATAATTGGTGATAAGGCACTCGTTAATTCATCCACAATGATATCAACAAATTCATCTAACAAAACTTTAACTTATTCAGGAAGATCATCTAAATTTATGGAGGTTAAGATTACCTTTGGCCTTCCTGTGGTAGAAAAATGCAACTCCTCACTTTTCACTACCTCCTGTAGCAATTCTTTTCCACTTATCAACATAATACTATTTCTAGGTGTTCCTTTATCAACATCATTCTTCAATGGCAACAACATGTGCTTAATTCTATCCTTCTCTATGGTATAGGTGTTTCTCCTCCCATCATAAACTGCTTTCCGATCAAACTACCACGCTTTCCCCAATAATATATGACATACATCCATGGGCATTACATCACATAAAATCACATCCTTATATGTATTGATTTGCATCTCAACATTGCGTTGTTCTGTCACAATGACTTGATGCCCCTTCTATAACCAAGACACTCTGTAGAGTGCAGGATGTACTGTCTTTACTAACCCAAGCTTATCCACCATCTCTGTAGACACAAGATTGTTAGTGCTTCCACTGTCAATTATTACCTTACAATACTTACCCTTTGATTTACAGGTGGTTCTGAACAAGTTCTTCCTCTGCGTAGACTCTCCAATCTCCTTCTCTGCTCTGAGAAAAGTTCTTCTTAACAACAGTGATTCACCTACTTTAGGGGGTTGTTCTTTCTCCATAAGTCGAGGTGGTTCTGGCTTTGCCTCAGCCCCATTTGCACTCCTCTGACTTGCTGGTTTATTATGAGGACAATCCCATCACATATGTCCCCAGTCTCCACATGTGTAGCACCCAACCTCTCTTCCTCAACCTCTTCCTCTGGTCGTGAATCTTCCTCAGCTAGATTATCCCCTCTGTGGTGGTTTCCTACGTGGGCTTCCTGCTTCATGCTGATGCTGTGATCCTCTAGATCTGGTAGCTCCTCTACCTCTAGCTGAGCTTCTTCCTCTATTTCTTTGACTCTGTTTTCTCAATATTTTATCTTCTTCCTTCAAACTTGCTTGATTGGCATCCTCAATAGTTTTCAAACTTAGCAGACTAATCTCATCTTGTATATCATACCTTAGACCATTTATATATCTAGCTACCTTTTCCATATCATCCTCTACATGTCCTGCTCTAATACTTAATCAATAAAATTCCAATTTATACTCCTTAACAGACATTTCTTTTTTCCTTAAATTTTGCAATTGCTTAAAAAGATTCAAATGATAGTCTTTAGGAAAAAACTTGGCTTTCATTTTGCTTACCATTTTGTCCCATTGCTTGATCTTGGATTTCCCTTTCCTTGTTCTTGATGTCTATACCTTGTCCCACCAGATGGCTGCATGACCCTTCAATCTAGTGATTGCGAACTTCACCATCTTCTTCTCCTCAACCTCTTCATAGTCAAAGTACTGGTCTATGGATCTGATCCAATCCATAAGCTCCTCTATGTTCAGACTCCCTTCATACATAGGGATCTCCACCTTAGGTTTTCCTCCTACTTTCACCAGCATGTTGATGACCTTGGCAGTTTCATTGTCTTCCTCTGCTTGCTCCACTTCCGCAGTCGATTCTTCTGAAGAGCTATCGGCGATGGCTCTTAGTGGAGGTCCGATGCGATAACATTAATCGCTCTCGGTGGTTGCCATATGTCCCTTTTACAATGTGACGCATCCTCTCCAAACCTCCGATGTGATAGCCTTGTAGATCCGATAGGCTATCCAATCGCCCCTATATTGTTTTGAGTCTGATTGCGTTGTGATATTGGAATTCGTTGACTTCCCAAGTCGATTCCCTTCTTCTGATGCGATGCGATCTATATATCGGACCTGATAAGGCCCAAAAGCAAAATTTATATTATTTCAAGTCCACTTTATTAAGTCTGCTAAGTATTTTTGCACAATTTCTCTGTCTAAATGGGTTTTCTGCTTGCGGACCCAAACTACACCAGATCTTCCTTAGTCTTGGGGATTTCTACTATTAATTACGGAAACACAGAGCCAACATAGATTTCATCCAAATATAAGGAAAAATAAACATTCAAGGCCTCCACGGCTATACATGGAATTACACACACTACATTGATTTATTCATGATAAACAAAATAACAGAGTCTCAGCCTTAGGCTAAGTAACACAAATAAATACCTTTGTATCGAAAGAATGCAATCCACTCACTCTCACTCCACTCCTTAATCCTCTCACTCTCATTACATTTTCCTCTCTTTTATCAATTGAATATTTCTCTAACAATATCTAACAACAAATCTCTATTCTTAATATTTCTAACAGCAAATCTTCTATTTCTTAGCTCTCCCTCACACCTATGCAAACAACTCTATCTCTGAATCTAAAATAAGACAGTCTCTAATTTATTACAATAATGAATTATAACTAACTTCTTGAGAGATCCAACTCTCTCAGTAAAAACCAGTTTTTGACCAATCAATCAATGAATTTCAACCTGTTTAACCACAACATGTGAGCAAGTTTTCACATTGTTGGCTATGTCCTGATGCTCTTGCATCAATAGGTGTCACGGTTTAAAATTCTATTACATGATTTGGGAATTATATGAAGGAACCTTAAAAAATGTGTAGAAAATGTTGCTACAAATAATTATGAGCATGACCCTTTATTGTTCCATAAGATATGTAGCTGTAAAAAAACTCAAAAGTTTCTTTGACAAAGGGTTACTTCAATCAAATGTGAAATTCAAAAATTAAACACAAAAATTAAACACTAACAACTTATATTGAAATGAAGAACCTAGGCCTTAGAGATACCTTAGAGATATGCCTGTGAACATGTGAACGATAAAATGAAGGCTTGGAATTTTTTGATGGTGTCTCTCACAGTAATCTTGTTAAGGGTGAAGCAAGTGATTTCATAGTAATCTTCTTAAGAGTGAAGCAAGTGATTTTATGATATGAAGATATGTATGGGATTAAATGCATATGATATTGTCTCAAGTAGGGAGGGGAATATATGGGGCTAAATGTGCATGTAATGTATAAATAGTTATGTGATAGGGTCAACCTAATAAAGGAGTGATCACATGCTCAATGTGTGAACATGTATAAGGATTATGTATTTATTATGGTAGACATGTGATCGGGATGTATTTGAGTGTTTATAGGAGTTTTTCCTATCAATAACTATATTGGACTTGTTCTTCATGATCAAATTAGCATACATGGTGTGTACTTCTGATTCTTATGTCTTTGGATCATAATATGAGCTATTAGAGTATACAAACCTAGGGTTTTACTGCTTCAAAAATGTAGTCTTGGAATCTTTTCTATAACTTATTTTTTATGAAATTTAGGATAGTCAAATTTTGAGCATAGTTATAAAATATATTTAGGAATATATGGTAAGAATTTTAATTGATTCTCATTATAAGTTTGGAGATATAGTCGATTAAAGTTAGCGTTTATGAATGGTTCTGAAATTAGTTTCAAACAAGTCACTTGTAATATTTTCTACAATGTTTTCCCTGTGAAGCTCCAAACCATGAAATATTTTTCTACAATTTTTTGTGGGGATGTTTCCATAAAAGTTTTAACATATTGAGAAGATATCTCCAGGTATGTTGGATAAAACATCTAGGTTCTTGTTCACTATACTTTTGAAGATATATCGTGTGGAGTCAAGCTTTGTGAATCGTCGTGAAATCAGTCTCAAATGAGTGAACTTGGAGATTTAGCTATACTTCATTTTTTTGGAAACTTCACATAATGTAAGTTTAATCAAATTGAGCAAACATGTTGAGGGACATACATAATTTTTCACTATAATTGTGATGATATACCTTGTGGAAGTTAGGGTTTGTAAATTGTCCTAAAAATACTCTTGAATAATTCATGTTGGTATCTTTATTCTAACATTTTTATATAAGAGTTTTATAATATAAAAATTTTAAAGATTTCTGGAAAGATACGATGTACTTTGGGTAAAAATTTCATAATTGTATTTGAACAATTGGATATGTGGCAAGCTATACAAACTTGCTATGGGGAAAGGACAAAAAATTAGCAAGTTTTGTGGAAGTTACCATAACTTTAAAGCAAAAAAGAGACATTTATTGATATAAAAAAAAATGTTTGCATAACTAATTTCTTATCAATACACATGGTAACATATAAACTTAAAAAAAAAAAAAAGTAAAAGTGTCCAAAACAAGAATGGAAAAAAAGGGTATTGGAGTTTCTCCTCAAAAAGCACATCCACAAAGCTCCTTAAAAAGCACATCCACAAAGCTCCTTGTGTTCCTCTCCTAATCCCATGATGATGTTTGTGGATACTTTCCACCCTCATGGATGATTTTGTTTGATTTGGTTCCATGTGACCCATCCTAGTGCTCCTCAGTGGTCGCTCTCTCCAATCCTTGAGTGATTGAAATTTCAATTCCCAATGCCTCCTTGCCCATTATTTAAAATTAACCTTAAAAAAATTGAATTTTGGTAAAAATGTCTTCTTGGTTTTCCTTATTCTTTGCCATGGTTTGTGCTATGAGATTTTTTCCCAACTAGTGGCTTAAATAATTTTAAAATACTTGGTTTCTTGTATGTGAAAGTGCACTAAGTCAAATACCCATCCTTGAGCTTCCGCAAGAACATTTTTCCTTAGATAGGATCAACATTTTAGTTGACAACTCATCCTCTAGCTTTCCTATCTCCTATTTGGCTATTTTAAAGAATTTGAAATGGGAGTCTTTCTCAACCTCCCATGCTTTAGTTGGTATCATAGAAGAATTAGCAAGGTTTCCCAATATAGAGGCCATATTGGCCCCGTCATGGTGCTTCCTCTTTTTCCCACCAACCCAAAAAAGAAGCAAAGATGTATCCAACTAAGAAGAATATCAAATAGAGGAGGAAAGAGGCTAAAAACATTATGAGGGAGCACCTTATGATGTGAAACACATCCCACCCAAAACCAAAAAGAAAACTAAAACTGCCAAAGAAAAACCAACAAAAAACGACTTTGATCTCTACATACACAACCGTAGACCAATAATAGACTTGAATGAAGCTAATTTGCATCTTCAACCACCTTCATCCTCCCTTTTCACTTACAAACTTAGATGACTACCATTTGTTCCAAATCAACTAACCTAATTTTTTTTTTACCATAAATTATAAAATTCATTTTCTAAATATTTTTTTATATCTTTAAATCTAATTTTGAAAATATTTGTAAATAACCCGTACACATTCTTATATTATGAGAATGTTCTCACACATGAGTCTCTAAATTTCAAACATCTACCTTCAAAATGTTATGTTTTACTTAAATCTTTTCCTTTCAAATAGAAAGTCGATATCTAGTTTGTTTTATTATGTTATAGCTTTTGATTGTCCATCAAATTTATGCGAAGCAACCTTAAGCCTTCGAAAATTTAAAAATATTACCATTAATTGTAACCCTTCAGTCTTACATCAACCATTGATTTATTCGGAAACCCAATACACTAGTAAAACACCATTGGTATAAAAGCTACACAAATAAACCTTATTGTTACTGACAACCTATGTTTTTTTGCGAGAAGTAACAGAAAATTTCACATAACCGTAATTGTATTTCCCTGGATCACATGACATAGTCTCACATGCCCAGCAATTCCATTTACAATAGGGATTCCGCTGAAGAGTTCTCAAGCATGAAACCATCCCAAATGACATTATGAGAGGCGTTAGAATTATCATCATCGTGTGCAAAGAAAAGATCGGGTAGCAGGACTGGAACGTCCGCATCACATAACAAAGTGTTGCTTCTGCTGCAGAAACGCTTGGGCGGATTGTCATCCTCGTAATTGTCCTCTCGGATGCGCTTGTATTGGGCCATGCCGATAACAATACACGAATGAGTTTGATATATTATAACTTCACCTGTATTCAAAATTTGAGATTCACGATTCTGAGTTTTGACTTGGTGTTGCTGGAATTTGTAAAGCATTCAACCAGCAATGGCTATTTAAACAATGCACAAGGTTTTGATAGATTGTTTTCGACGGGTCAATTTCTGACACTGAATTCGTCACATCTCTGGTCGTAACAAGAATAAGAGGATTCTTCTTTGAAAAAGGGGAAGTTTGGATAGGGTCTCCCAAGGTAGAGGTCCTATAAGCCAGCGTATTGTGCTTTCTCTTTATTCGCCAAAAGACTTACATAAAACACCACCAACTGGGAGGAATATCAAATAAATGAGAGACAAATCTCTTTATTCACCAAGAGACCTACATAAAACACCAGCAACTGCGACGAATATCAAATAGAGGAGAAACGAACCAATGACATATCCTTTGGATCCTACCTGACCAAGCTGAAACATTCGCTTGAATTAACACCCTATGATGTGAGATTCTCATCCCACCCCAATCTAGAAGAATGAAGCAAAGATGTCATAAATAAACCACTAGAACTAAGTGGGGGTTAGCTTGCATTTTGACTCACTCCATTTACTATGAGACAACCAGAAAGAAAAGACTAAAAAAAATTTATGAAATTGTTTTTTAAATATTTGTAAATGGGAGGGGAAAATTATCTCTAAATATATTTTTATTTATTTTATAAAAAATAATTAGGTTGATAGGCATGTTTGTTTTAGAATAAAGATTCTAAAAAACTATTTAATTATCAATAAATAGTAAAGATTTTAATTTCATAGAATATTTTCAAATATTTTTAGTATACATAAATCAAAGGCTAAGATTTATTTACAAGGTAGTTATGTCTTTCTTACGCTATTAATTATAAAAGTGTTATATCAAATGTGTTATGATTTTTTTGACATGTGTTATTGATAAACCATTATTTTTGTCCTATACAAAAGCTTCTTTATAGATTAAGAATGTCCATGATAAAGTGGTGGTGAATCTCCATGGTTAAGAATTTTGTTACATTTTTTTTTAAGTGTATACATGTTTACCTTATATATGAATTTTTTTTTCAATAATAATAATATATCGTTTTTTATTTAGAAAAATAAAAATTGAGTCGGTGTCAACCGGCACAGTTGATTCTTTTGGGATTAGTGGCATACTAAACAATACCTTTAATTTGACTATTCATTGGAAAATACCTCTAAAAGTCATATTATTTAACCTCATACCAATACCAACCTAATACACCTTCCCAATTTAAAAAACCCCAACTTTCACTAGATATTAGGTATTCATTATTTTATTTACATTTTTTTATACTCCTTTATATTTTTTCATTAATTTTGAGCTCCATTTTTTATATCTTTCAATATAAAAATCATTTATGTCATTTTTTACTCAATATATATCCCCGTACAAATGCACTTGGTATGATATTGCTCTCACAATAAAGTGTTAGTGGTTTTTTTTTGTCTTTGAATTATATTTTTATCAAATTGAGATGTATGATGAAGTAAGTGGGCGTAAAGTAAAAGTGAACCACCACCAACCCTTAATTCCAAGTGTCATAATTTTCCTTGAATTATAGTCAATTTGCATTAGCGAATAACATCTATAAATGATTATCATCATTACTCATTTAACTAGTGTTTACCAATTATTTAATTTATATAACCAATTATTTAATTTATATAACTACATTAAGCAATTTGTAAATTCTAAATATATGCATTGAAAAGTTGTTTAAAACGTTAAAAATGCATGTGGCTTGTTATAACTTTTATTTTTTAAACCACTCAGAAACATTTTGCTGGGTAATATAAGCTTAGAGAACCTAATAAAAATTTTTCATTACGTACAACTCTTTAATCTTACATCTACCCTTGACGTCATAATTTTGAGGGTTTACCAAATTTCTTACACCTGCAAATCAGTAACCCTAGACCCTCTTTATCAATAAAATATCATTGATATAAAAACTACACAAAGTTTCCCTGAAACCTATAAAGCCCATTATTGTGGATCAATCTGTGTATTGCAGAGCGAGAACTGAAGACTTTACATAGCCGTAATTGGATCGCATGAGATGGTATTCTCACATGCCCAGCATTTCCATTTACAATCCCGATTCAGCTGAAGAGTTCTCAACCATGAAACCATTCCAAATAACGTTCTCAGAGGCGTGAGAAATAAAAGTTGATTCCTGGTCACTGTTCCTCCGATCAGACAGCGAAGTGGAAGGGATACCCAGTTCCTCATCTGTGGCGCGCAGAAGATACTCAAAGTTCACGCTGCGAGTGTCATTATGCATTTCACATGATAAATCCGGCCGTTCCCCATCAACAGATGACGAACTAGGGTTATCTGCTGAATTATGACTACATATCGAGTATCCTAGTTCAGTGCCGAGGGAGACCGAAGTACCGTTCCTCGTGTGGCAAGAATTAGTTTCCTGTTCGAGGCTTGCCATCATATCCAACAGCAATGGATTTTCCGCCGTTTCTAAATTCTGGCCATTAATCTCATCATCATCTGCAAACAAAAAATCGGCTAGCAGGACTAGAAAATCCGCATCACATAACGAACTGTTGTTGCTTCTGCTGCAGAAACGCTTGGGTAGATTCTCATTCTCGTAATTTTCTTCTGTGTTGCGCTTGAATTGGGCCATGTCTTTGCTCAACAATTTGACTACTAAAGTTAACTCTTTTGAATTTAAATATGTAACCTATTGAGAAGAAACTTTGACAGAAACACAAACATAATAGCTCGATATTTATATATATATAAAAGCATTGACGTCGAAGAGACGCGTTCTGCATTCTGTTTTTGTTGGCCGAGAAACTCTAGAAAGCCGCGTTGCAGAATGCATGGAAGTTGACAATACAAGTTTCCCTGTTTTATACGGAATGCCGGTTTCCCTGTTTTATACGGCAGACCCTGAGCTTTAATTCGGTGTTGTTAGGAACTTGAAAAGCATTCCACCAGCGATGGAGATTTAAACAATGTACAGTGTTTTGACGGATTGTCTTTGGGGAACAACTTTAAATTTGATGGGTCAATTTCCAATATTGACCTGAGCGAATTCGTTTTATCTCTGGTCAGACCAAGAATCGCAGGATTGTTTGAAAAAAGACGAGGTTTTGTTGCGATGGGAGAGGTCGTCAAAGGTTTCCATTCAACCACGATTTTGAAATTGCAAACGTGTTAAAAGGTGCGTTCTCGGTGTTTAGAAAGATCGATTTGTGTGGAAAAAGAAAATGGATGGTTGGGTGACGGAAAAATTGGAAAGAATTTATTAATGTGGAAAAAACAGTGATATTTCAATTTTATGCTAAATTTCAACAATTTGATAGATGACTTTTGGTACAGATTAAAAACTTGAAAGAGAAAATTATCTGGAAGTTTAAAAGCATGGTAGAATTTTATTAGTTTTTAATATATAAATTATAGAAGGTGTATTGATATAGGTAAAATTTATATGATTTTATATATAGTTTCTATATAATGTTGGCGATTTTTAAGTTAAAAGAATTTTATATTGTAAAATTTGGCTAAATCATTTTTATAAAAAATGGAAGTTGATGTTCTTTTGTGTGAAAAATCATAGAAAATTAGCTCACTTGCAAATATTAGCTCTTAAAATTTTCAATGTTAAAACTTTCATTTTTCAAATTCCAAAAAAAAAAATATTAATATCAAATTTCAAAATATTACTGAAATTTAAAATAAAATCAAGTTAAAAAATTATTAATGCTGAAAAAAAGTAATATCTTTATTTTTATTGTAAATTTAAAAAATATTTAAAATTTGATAGATGAATTTTGGAAATATTTTAAACATTTGATATTACTCTACTCCATCAAATTTCAGAATATTCCCCAATTAGAATCATGTTGAACTAAAACAAAAAAAGGGCTTGTGGTTTATTACAATATAATCACAATTTTATTTTTGTGTTTTTCTATTAGTTGAATAACTTCCATTAACTACCACTACTTGACATATGGTGATTCTAACAACTACCGTTATAACTCCTAGGTGCCTCCTTTTGCAAACATGAATAAATTAGGGGAGTTGAACCTTGAATCTATATCACACTTCATTTTCACCTAATTTGCGAGTCTAGGGAAGGCTAAAAAGTTGTAATAATATAATTCTAACCTCATTATTAAAGTAAGCATTAAATTGATGTATATAAGTGTTTTATTTATGTAAAATTACATTTTTATTTATACAGAATAGAACCCTTTTCCATATGACAATGAGATTGCTCAAATTTATCAAAATCTACCTATTTAATTCCAATAAACTAATTTTAATATTATAAAAACAAGCCTATATTCTTAACTATATTACTTTTTAAATATAAATACCTAAGTAAAACCCTGATATATATATAATTTTATTAAATTTACCAAATATAAATAAGAATCAAATATGTTTGTGGATATTGCTTTATTTGGTCAATTTTAAAGGTATCTTCAGAATGCAACGTTTTGGACACTCCAAGAGGGTGGTAGACGGTAGGATATGTAAAACTCTAAGTTCAATAAGTATATCTCCTCTATTTTTAATTACATTTGGGATTTTCTTCATTTTACGCAGAAAGCAAATGAGCTCAAAAATGCTCTTAGACTTAATGTAGTTTTTTCTTTCTCAGCAAATCTCTCAAAGATCGCGAGATCAATGCCTTAAGTTTCATCTTTAAGATGCAGAGATAATCACTGGTATATTTAAGAGTTATGAAAACTATATTTGTGATGTTTTGTATCCAAGTCTCACGAAACACCATTATAGTGTTAATCTTGGAATATTAGAAGTGTTTTTTTGAATGATCAAGATTACAACATTAGTTTATAGTCTTTAAAGAATAACATTATTTATATTCATTTTTAACCAATATAAGTATTTTTCTTTCAAGAAATCAAATAAATTTTTTTAATTATTTTGATTTTTTTAATTCATAAAAGTGATGATGATTTAAATTTTTTTTTTTTTAATTTTAATATTTTTTAATTATTATTTTATTATTAATACTATATAAACAATATATAATAAATAATATGTTAATTGGATTTAGAAATTAGTAACAATTATTATTCATAAGAACCATGATGTGAAATTTGAAGAATCTTAAAGGACAAAGGGATATATGTTATATATATATATATATAGAGAGAGAGAGAGAGATAATATAAAAGTAGTATTTGTATCAGATGTTGCAAAGGAAACGTTGTAAGGCATAAATTCAAGAAGCATTGTGACATATAAAGAATCATTGAAGATGAAAATTAGTAGGTGAAGGGTAAAGAGCTAGTACCCAATGCTCCTTGCATTAAATATGTCTTGTTCGTTTTGGAAACATTTTGGCTATGATATCTGCCCAAAAAAATCTTCCCAATTTTAGTAGGCTATGGAATGACTTCAACTAGAAGGAGACAATATTGGATACTATTGCAGCTATTGAGGAGAAGAATGTTGCCCTCGTTAGTAAGATTAATAAGGGAAACAAGAAAAGAGGAACTACGAAGGGTTAAAAGGGGAAGAAAGAGAAGCCAGGTTCTTGTAACCAGGGAAAGAAGGACTTGAGCCACATCAACTGGTTCAAGTGTCAAAAGTTTGGGCACTTTTCTTAATGTCATCAAAAGAAGGGGAAGGACAAGCAACAATGCTAGAAGCGACTTGCAAGAAGTGAAAAAGCATTAGCTCAAGCAGATGAGCTTTCATCAATTCTTGAGATACACTTCTCCATGGTCTCATGCCCGTCATTTGACATCATGTCTTATGTGAATTGGTATATGGACAGTGGAGCCTGCAAACATACTTCTCTAACAAGAGTACCTTTAGTAGAACTTGGTGATGATGTCAAAAATGAATTCCTTTAGTCATCACCAATGTTCATGATTTCAATGAACATAGACTTGTTAATCACAATCTATGGTGATTACGATTTCAAAGTATACAGGCACCTGATGATTGTGATGTATAATCCAACAAAATATTTTTCCTAAAGGAAAAATAAATTTGAATAAACATGTATTCCTTTCTGCAAACTTTTTAAAACAATTTCTTTTGGTTTTCATACATTTCTGTACATTATTCAAACCTATGTATGAATCAACACAACAAATCTTATTACCGAATTTTCCTAATTTTTGGGCCAACTCGCCAGAATTTTGTAACTATGATATAAACATTGTTTGAACGTTGTTTCACAACAGAATCGTACATGAAATTCAACCCCTCCATTATAGTAATAATCGATTCTGATGCGCGTCTAGATTTGTGTTCAGTGATAACTTATAACACAAACTATGCCAATTACTTTGTTCGTCCTTTGGAGTTTTCAAATCCAACATTATAAAATATATAATTTTGGCAACAAGGGTATTTAGAAATAGTTCAAACTATTGATTGTTAAATCCAACCTATCAATTACTGTAATAATGGATTATGATGTGGGCCTGGATTTGTGTTAAAAAATAGTTCAAGCTATTGATTGTTGAATCCAACCTATCGATTATTGTAGTAATGGATTCTGATGTGGGCCTAGATTTGTGTTTAGTGATTTGGACTTTCCAAGCCATTGGATTGACTTGGATTAATTATAAGACACTATGCCAATTACTCTCCTCGTCCTTTGAATTTTTCAAATCTAATGAAGCTAGGTTGATACAGAAACCAACATTATAAAATAGATACTTCAACAACATGTGTATTTAGAAACAACTCCTGTGCTTGCATTCAGGATTTGGGAATTGGATATCTTGGTTGAGAATCAATCCTTCCTTATTGGAACTTGTCTAAATAGTGATTTTTTTTAAAGATTATTGTGAAGGAGAAGAAGTTGTTAGTCCTATGAGAAGAATATGGCAAAAGGTGGAGCTAGCACTGGTCGTTCTTTAGAGAAAACTCCTACCTACGTAGTAGCGGTTGTTTGTTTGCCATTTGTGGTTATCTCCTTAATTCTTGAACAGAGTATCCATCATATTAGCAATGTAAGGTTCTAACAACACACATTTAGTTTAATTTGATCAATCTTAGATTATTTTGGTTGGTATAACTTTTCTAAAATTTGGCGTGAAGTCTTTAGGCATTATTTTCTTCTCACCCCTGTTTTTTACTCTTGAAATAATTAAAGGTCTAATTAAGGTAAATTAAATTGAAAAGAAATGAGGAGATCATAACTTTATCTTTATATATATATATATATATATATATATATATATATATATATATATATTAGATTGGTTAAGAAATATTCTCTAATAATAGAGTTCAAACATAATTAAGATTAAAATTATAATCATAAGTTAAAAGTAATAGTTCATGAATTATGAGATTTAAATTAAGAATTCATAACATTGAGGATTTATTATGATGAGGTAAACTTACTGAAATTATAATTTGAGAAAGAGACAAGGAAAGTAAGAATTACCAAGGTCCAAAAATTGTTAATTACACTGAATAGAGGGACTTCTACAGAGCATGAATGGCTCTGATGTTTATATCTGTTGGAGGAGAAGAAATAGAGAGGTATAGACAAAACCTGCTATTGTTTCTCAAGGAATTGCAGAATGTGAAGAAAGTCTCCACCATACTTCCACCATATTTGGCAACTAAAAACCCGTTCAAGGTATGCATTATAGTACACAAATTTTCACTCTTTTTGTGATTGCATTGGATGTCGAGGGCTTAGATTTTGGGAAGCATCGACTTGATCTCAGCAAATGGCTTCCAGAATTTATAGCTGATGATAGAGAGAATGCAAAGCCCAGAAGCTAGTCTACAAGTTTTAAGCTTGCAGGTAAAGTTAAAGGAGGAACTTTAATTGTGACATTCCGTTATATGATCCTGAACAAGGAGTTGTGGAAATTGACAAAAAGTGTTGGTGATGTACATTTTCATGACAGATTATCAAAGCAATCTATAAGTCCATCAACATGTGCATTAGGATGTCATGTATCTGCCTCCATATCTGCACTCAGGACAAATTATGAAAATATAACTAATTTGAGCCTAGAATACCCTGTTAATGAGAGCCCTACTAAAACTAGCATGCAAGTTCAACCGTCAGAAGATGTGAAGGGGTCCATTTTGGCATCCTTGTTTTCTCCTAAAGTGAAACACAGCTTATTCTCTCCAGTCAAGCATCGAGATCAATCTCTTTGTATTTTTAGAGGGGATGTTTTAAGGAATGATAATAAAGTTGTTAGTCTAGAGCATGATCTTGAATTCACAGTTTTTTAGAAGGGGGTGGAGATTAGCAGTGGAAATATGTTAGAATTACTAGATGGCAATAAGAGTTGTGAGGTGAAAAGTTTGACATCTAGAAAAGAGGATGGTAGGATGGAGAATGGCACAAGTGTCTCAGTGGTTCAGGAATCAGTTTCTCTTGATTCCTGTTTGGAGAAGAATGGTGATGCTCAAGTGTCTCATGAGCATAAACAAGAGAAACACATCAATTTGGGAAAGGCTTCTAATAGAGATTATGATGATTTGGTTGAGAGTGAATTCCTCAATATGCTTTATAAAGATCATAGTTTGTTTTTTTAGGCTCTGTAACTGGAACAGGCCTTACAAATGTTTACCTTTTGCTTTAAACTTATTGTAGATAGATGGCTTTCCTAGTTTGCTGAAGATGTATGATATATGAGTAGTCTATAACCACAATGAATATTCATCAAGGACATGCTGCTTCAAAGACTCATGTGTTCCTGAAGATGCTTGTAGGTGTTGGCCTGTGTTATATTCTTTCCATGACTAACCTACGTAGTGAACCGGGGAGTTAGAGGGGGGGCGGAGGCCCCCCTTCATTGCGCCGATTGCGCAGCGGGGGGCGAGTAGCCCCCCTCTACGGGGTCTAGGGAACTGCCCCGAGAGAAATTTTTTTGGACCCTATATTAGGTTGGGCGAACCTACCTATGGTTTTCGGTCCATGGTTTTGGACGCGATGGTTTTTCGATCCATGGTATTGGATGCTTCGGTATGTATAAATATGTATTGTAACATTGAAAGGAATATAATGAAAAATTCAAGGTAGTAGTCCCGGTTTTGGGATCCAGTGGGAAATCTCTGTGTATATGTGTTTTATGTCTTATGCTCTCGCATTTTTATTTTTCCTGTGATTTAGAATTCGTATGCAGAGAATTTCTGTACAGGGTTAAAACCTACAGTAGGTTCAAACTAACTTCGAAATAGTGAATTAAGTTTCTTAGTCTCAAACGATTGGATCTTTTTTCTTTCATTTTTTTTTGCTATAGACTTCAAATTTTGGACTAGAATTGATAAGATGTGATAGTATTTAAATTTCAATACAGAATATCAATTGCACATTTGAATATTCTTCATCAAATCATACATTCAACAGTTCCACCAATCAATAACCATAGATCAATGTTGTTTACAAGGAGTAAAATAGTTCCTTGATCAGATTTGTATCAAGAGAATCTATTTTGGACTATCTATAAGTATCTTGGATTTTGGTTTAGGTCTTATATATCTTATCAACCAAAGCTACTTCTTAGATGAGACTACAATTTTGATTGCATTTTCCATATCCACAATGCTTAATTTAAATGTTGGCAAACAAACTAGACATTTGATATTATATTAAATCATTTGTTGAAATTATGAGACATCCATCTTCAATTCAGTAAAGATGGAGAATTCCACGCTAACCCTAGTGCATTGATCAAGCTTTACAAGCTCTCCAATCTGAGCATCATTGATTACCTCCTATTTCTTTTTTGCAGCAGAGGATGTAAAAAATCCCACCAAGTTCATCACTTATCTACCAGGTAACCTACCACTCTTGCCAAAAGATCTTTGTTCTTTTTATCGAGAGGAATACTCTTCTAATCTCATATTTTATACACAAGTTCATGAAAGCGAGATCCAAAATTAGGAATCTTACCCACCAACAAAATAGCATGACTTCTGTTGGGTCAAACTAGCCATGATTTTTTGCTGCAATAAATCTATTGTAGCCTTTGGAACAATTTGTTTACATTCTGTACTGAACCTATAATATGTATAGATAAATCATTTGTCTAGGACTTCTCTACTAAGATTGACAATGTTTATTTTCAATTTAAATGAAAATTTCTATGATTTTAAGGTTGTTAACACTAATTGCATTGCTCAATGCAAAGAAAATATGGAAGAAGATAAAAAATAAAGTAATCAGTTCAAGTTTCTTAATGATTTGCTGAAGACTATAACATAGTAGCATTTGTGTAAATGCGACCTATTGAGTTAAACTTGCCTTGCTAGCAATCAAATGCTAGAGTAAGAACATGGGTACTTAATAGGGAAAAAGTATGTTGAATTCTTGTGATAGACTGTAAAGCAGACATAACCTAGAATTCCCAACTCTAAATTCATAATGACTAATTTCATTCTTCTTTCTTCAAACTAACCATTATGCTTCATGTTGGGGAACATATAATATCCCAAGGAATTCTATAGGTAGGCTTCTTTAAAATAAGTGACCATGAAATTGAACAAATTTGTACCTTAAGCCTTAAAGATGCATTTTGCTTTCAACTTATTGTAGACAGACTTGAAGATGCATTTTCTAGTCTGCTGAAGATTTATGATATATGAATAGTCTATAAGCACAATGAGTATTCATCAAATATGTGCTGCTTCATAGACTCATGTGTTCCTGAAGATGCTTCTAGGTTCAAAATGACTTCCAAATAGGGAATTAAGTTTTTTAGTCTCAAACAACTGAATCTTGTTAATTCATTTCTGCTACAGACTTAAAATTTTGGACTAGAATTGATAAGATGTGATAGTATTTAAATTTCAATACAAAATACCAATTGTACATTTGAATATTCTTCATCAAACCATACATTCAATAGTTCCAACAATTAATGACCATAGGTCAATGCGCTTTACAAGGAGTAAAATAGTGCTTTTATTAGATTTGTATCAAGAGAAATTATTTTGGACTATCTAGAAGTATCTTGGATTCTGGTTTTAGTCCTATATATCTTATCACCGAAGCTACTTCTCAGATGAGACTACAATTTTGATTATCTTCAAAGCTCAAATAGTCGCCTTCAAATTGGTGCATGTTCTCAAATATAGTTGTGTAATAAGCATACATTTTTCCATTTTGCGGAAATGAATACATTTTCCCTTGAAACTTTTGTGGCAACACAATGTCAACTCAACTTGCCTATTACTATAGGGGATAAGAGAGCCATAGAAATTC
The DNA here is from genome assembly GCA_000404065.3 of Pinus taeda. NCBI lineage: Eukaryota > Viridiplantae > Streptophyta > Pinopsida > Pinales > Pinaceae > Pinus > Pinus taeda. The sequence continues at coordinate 143,421 of APFE030491082.1, read as the reverse complement.
TTACTGATGTCATGCAAGCATTACAACTATATGGAAGAATGAACCAAATATCAAGGCCCAGCTCAGAGACCAAAGCAATGGAAGTTGGATCAACTAATCTTATAGAAGAATATTACACTCTTAATCATGATGGGGATGTTCATATTAAGTTTCCAGTTGTGGATCAAAGGCTAGGTGAAAAGTTGCAGGAGATTGCTTCAAGAAATCTATGGAGGTCAACGTAATTTTTTTTTCACATTTACAACTTCCCTCACATTTTTTGGTTCCTAAAGCTTGAGAACTTTCATAGAAAAATAGGTAAAGTAAAGCAGCAAAAATGGTCCACTCGCTTTTCATTTGTTGATATTAGAATGAACTTTTATTAGAGGATCTATTTGTTTATTTGTTTTGGCTAGAAAATGGTTTTCTCTTGGTTTTATGTGACTTTAAATTTATCATGTAGCATGTTGAGAAATGGGAAAGAATAATGTGTGACATTTATCTTGTAGAAATTGATGCTGAATGAAAGGATACAGATTTTAACCAAGCTACAGTTTGTTTTGGTAAAAGCGGAGGAGAATCTTGAAATCGTACCTAAGAATACACCATATACAAAGTTTGAAGATAAGTAATATATTGATTTTTCTTTTATAGATATGTTTATTTTTTACCCAAGATATCATAGCAAGAAAAATATTTATATTGTAGAAATTGTTTGAGGACCTCATTGAGGTTGATTTTTATGATTTCATACTTGATTGATACCTTCTCATATGTCAAGAAGATTTTAAATATGAATTAATATATTCCTGAAACAAATCAGATTCAAATATTATAGATATAAAAGATAAAAAAAATGTTAATGCCTTCATTTGATTGTTACTTGACTCTTTTGTGGGCAGGTTAAAGGAGATGTGATTGGAAAAAGGATGGGGAGACAACGCATAGCATGTATTTGATATGATTAATTTGTTGTTAGAGATCGTTCAGACACTTATCCATCGACTTTTGAAATGTTTCTAATAGGGATTCCTATGGTTTTTAATGTTGTGATTCTTGCACTGACTCATGTTTATTTTGCAAAAGAAAATGTTTTAGGAATGCTAGATAAGACATTGATGGATAGGTAAATAGATTTTTTATAATTGCAATATCCATTCCATGATATCCTCTCTTTATTGTTTGATTGTATTTTTAATGTTTCTTTTGATTTCGTTTTGTCTTTTAACTATGAAATTGAAAATACTTGGTATCATGTCCATTTAAACAACAACCAAAGCTTGAAAATGAAATTAATATTACATGATATTGATTGGAAGCCTTATAGCCATTTAGTGTTAAAAATATTTCATGTCTATTAGAAAAGTTCACTTTCATGTTGTTATTTGAGCACATGTTGTTTATATACTTGACCAATTTCATGCATTAGACAATGAAATGTTGTTGCGAATAAAATGACAAGGATTAAAAATTACACCTTAGATTATTTATTTTCACATGTTATCTACATCTTGAGTTTTTTAGCATGTAACTTAGATGGCATGATTGTGTCTAATCTTTCACTAGAGGTTGAATACTAAGTTATTAAGGTGTTATTGTATATTGTGACATTTTAGTTTCTTTGTTTAATATAGCTCATCTGGCCACTAATGCCCAACTGAAAAAATAAATAAATTAATTAATTAATTAATTAAAAAAAATAAAAAATTAAAAAAAAAATTAAAAAAAAAAATTGTTCGAGTTTCTTGCTTGTATGGGGAAAAAAGGATTTGACATTGCTGATGTTGAGGTATATGTCGTATAAAATATTTATAGTCTACTTTACTTTATATTCTAGTGTTAATTGTATTTAATGTCTTACACTCTGCATTGTACCTTCTTTTGTTTTTATAAAACAAACTCGGTATTGATGTTAAGAAGCAAGAATTGAAGAAAGAGGATCAAATAAATAACATTAGAGTGACAAATGCAAAAAGAGAGAGAGAAGAAAACTAATCTAGTGATACCCTTGCATTCAATATCCAACATAAGGCACACACATAGAGACTGATGGTTAAGTCTCCAGAGTTGGTGAATTCACGTGTAATGCCTTGGTAACATAATGATAATGTTTTGAAGTGATGAAACATCATTTCATGTGTAAATTGTAGTCCAACCAATATTAAGTTGGAAAATCATATTGTAATATTTTAACATTTCATATAATATAATCTACGTGGTTGAAATTATTTATAGTTGCACTGGATATTGTTTAGTATTGTAATTAACATATGCAACTTTGTATTTTCATATAAGATGAACATGCACATTGTATGACATTTTGTAAATTTAGTTGCAAAATCATACTAATTAATTTATTTTGATTATTAATGAACACATAAAATCAATTTAAAACTACTAAATTAGTAGTTTATATTGATTAATGATGAATGGAAATAAAAGGAATATAAAACTAAATTAGTCATTTATAATGATTATTAATTAAAGTAAATGAAATGAATATAAACTACTAAATTAGCCATTCATATAATGAATATAAACTATCAAAAAAAGATAAATTACTGAAAATGATAATTTTTTTTATTACAAATGAGGACTAAACTTTGCATATATACGACTATTATTAGCTAATTATAGTATCTTATAACGCGACCAAGATTTAGTCATATTTATCTTGTGCAGAAAATGACAGTAATCTCTTTGGCAGTAAGTTGTTTGGATTTGTGTTGGCTATGTGCTAATTATTTTCGCTCCATGGTGCCAAAGGGCTAGACTTGTCCCTTATCCAAACTATCTTTTCATGTACTAGATGGAAAAAATGGAAGTTACTCATTCTTGATTTTCATTGCATTCAAATATGAAATTCAAATATTAGGCGCAGAGCAACAAATAAGTTCTCTTCATTAGGTTTACATTATAAAGAGAATAAGGTATGAGAAGCTTTCTTCCATACTTAGAGAGAGCATGAAGGGAACCTACTAGCGTCAGGAGCTTAAGATCAATTTTAAGTCATGACAAGCCAGTTTTTGGTCAATGACTGGACTAGTGAACTCTTATTAGCCTTACTAAGATCTATGCACCAGAAATAAAATAGTTAATATAAACATAAATAAAATAACAAAAATCATGGTAGAGACATCATTTGGGTCAGGGGAACTATGCCAAGAACAATAAAAAAAATCATTGGAACTCCCCCGGGGTTTTTAATGTTTTTCAAAAAATAGAGAATAGTATAAACTTGTTACACATTAAATAGAGAATAGTCTAAATTGGCCTGGGAGACTTATCCGGTTCGTATGAGGAGGCTGGACCAGGAGGTTGAAAAAGTTTCCAGCAACAAGTGAAACGAACCAATTCCTGTAGAGCCAAGCTGTAAAAAAACAAAAAAATTCATTAAAAATTCCAATAAAACCTGTAGATAAAAAAATTTAATTACAAAAAACTTGAGTTAAATTACCTCACAACGTTCGGAAGGGCTTTGGCTCAATCAAATCTCACAACACTCAACAAGGTTTCAATTCAAATCAATACACCTCATAGTGCCAGAAAACACAATTAAAAATCAACAAACCTCACAACGCTTGACAACACAATGGAAAATCAACAATGCCAAAAAATCTACGGCAGGGTCTAGCCCATTGTATATATAAAACATTTTTACATCCAAGTAAGCAATTCGGCCAAACTATTAGTTTGGCTGAACAAATAGTTAGGTCGAATTAGTTATTTGGTCGAATTATTGGTTCAACCAAACTAAAGTTATTCCAATTCTTTCTACAACAGAAAAAATTCCATTTAGCGAGAGATGTCAAACTAAATGAAACAAACTTCGACTGAAAAAATGTGAATTTTAAATTTTCGAAGGCATTTCTCACAAAAGTGTAACCCAGCTTCACATTTTCACCCTGTGGAGTTTGACAACTCATAACAGGATCTGACATGACACTACTGACATGGAGTATCTTATTGAGGTGGCAATGTCAAGCCCTTATTGCTGTTGAGTGATGGATGTGTTCTTGGATGAGCTTTCTCTTCTCCTCCGCATAGCTTAATGATGTGGGGTCTTCAATGATCCTTGGACTTAAGAGGTGGTGCCATATATGTGTTCCCTTTTCTTCTTCTTGATAAGCTCCTTTGCTCATCCAACTACAAGTGAGTCTTCTAGCATGTTTGCTCCTTCCTTTCCTTCTTTATCGTCTCGCCATGATCTAACGATGTACCTATTCCTACAATTCACTCATGATGAGATGGCATCAACCAAAAAAACTCCCTAGTTAAATATGATACATTGTTATCAAGGGATTGGACCCGAGATAGGTGAAATGATGGGAAAGAGGGCCAAATAATTGTGCATTCTATAGTTTCAGGTGATAGGGAGAGAGTTTGGTCATTGAGACTACGCAGAGCGCAGCTGAGGCTTGGTTGAGGAACTTCTAGGACATTCCTCACTGAGGGTAAAAATTGTGTAAGGGCCACTGGGAGACATGATTGTGTAGTTGAGACAGTCAATGCCTCATACATGATGGATCCCCGAGAGGCAAGTCTACCTAATTTTCAGCAGAAAGGTAGGATTGGTTAGTAGAGCGACCTAGAAGACAAATCTGTGTAGTTCATGAGGTCAGTGAGCTCTGGCTGAGGGAGGACACTAGGGGACACTACCATGCAGTTCTGGGAGGAAAGGAAGGTTGGGTTCTCTGTGCATTATGGGGTTCCAACAGGAAAGTGGGGAAGTTTGAGGATTGATCTTGTGAAATGCACAATTCAGGTCAGGCTGGGAAGAGTTATTGTGCAATTTTAGGGATGGAGAAATGCTGCTTAACTCTGCAATTGCATAGTGCAACTTCCCTAGAAGAATGTGACTACGCACTACATAGTCCTAGGCATCAAAGCTGCATCACTGAGGGCTAAGACTGCATAGTGTAGAGTTCAGTCAGTGTCTGGTGAAATTGAGTTGCCAAGTTGGGAAGTTTTTTGGAGAAATGGCTAAGTGCGGGAAAAGGTGAACTTGTGAAGAACTTGAACTTGTGATAGCACATTTAGAATACTTTGATGACATGACAACATTAACCTCAAGAAAATAAGACAAAGAATTACCCTCTATGTGATTGTCCTAGAAAATACAACAACAAGTGTGACCCTTGAGATAGACTTTAGTATGACCATGACGATGTTTGTGCAAGAGTGACTAAAAATTTGTGTATGAGTGCAACATATGTTTACATAGCTAGGACCACTCGAAAACACAAATACCAACCTTTGAAACCACCAGAAAATCTCTGCAATCATGGTAAAAAAACCAAACATGCCAAAAGACAACAATTGATGAAACAAGAAAAAGGGGTGAAAAGACTTTATGAAAGATCATGAAATGAGCTCAAGTGTTTGCAACAATAAAGGGAAATGCCAAGGAATGCTTTTAAATTGGAGTGCAAGACAAAATTTTTGAGGGTGTTGCAGTGGCTACAACAGGTTAGAGAAAATAACTAAAATATTATGGAAAGCTATCCAAAATGTACTCGAGCCATTGAGTGTTAAGGTAGTGGGTTAAGCTTTCAACATTTTGTTTGCATGCCTACTTTGAATTTGTATAAATTTAATGATAAAAGAATTGTTTGCATAGAAATTATAGGAACATTGTTGGACACAAGAAGTGGAGACTATCATTCGGAAACCTAGTTTGAAAATTACTCTGTGTAAGAACCTCAAAGTATCTATTACTAATCCCTAATCCACCTTATCATCTTGCTCATCTCAATTCTTTGAATATGGTGTAGGGAAAAATAAAATGATGTATTTATCTTATTCATAATTCTCCCCCCTGGCTTTTGATGTTTTTGACTAATTGTTTTTATGTGTGATGGGCACTACCGATACGTGCCAACTGCTAATACTAATAATGTAGACCTTTATAACAGTTCTCTGACATCAAAATATGTTGATAATTTTACCTCGTATTTTTTTACAAGGCAAAAAGTTTCTCTGGAAGAACTTTACCCTAAAGGGTCTGAATATTGCTATTAAGTTAAATATTTTATCGTAGGTAGAAGAGGTTATGGATCAGAGATTTTTTTCTGGTAAACAAATGTTAGATGCCTTAACTTGGAGAGTAGTATTCAATTCAACAAGTGTGAGATCCTTATGTACATGGATGAAAGAAAAAATGCCTTGTAGACAAGGGTCTAAACAAGCTTATAGAAATATTATTATTAAATGTGAGAAAAATATAGTTCAAGAGTTCATAGAAGGTCCTGAGGTGGAAAACTTTGAGAAAAGGCTAAAATGGAAAACTAAAGAGCAGGGTGTCAACTTTATCTCATATAATTATGGCAAGGTTAAATGGAAATTCCAAGTATAGAATTTCAGTGAATATTTCCTTGATGCGTTTGACAACAAAAGATGAAGAATCACTTGTGAATCCTAGTAACAACTCTACATATAAACATATATTCTATGGGTTGAGTTGTAGATACTTGTGCTGATATTCTTCTATTTTGTGATTATAGTACCTTGAGCCCTAGCTATAGTAGAAAGCACAACTGATTTGATGTCTGACTTGTTGTCTATATGAACTTTATTGTATTGGGAAATACATTGTCATATGGGGTGCATTATACTTACATCTTGTGACAAGATTCATCATTTTGAAACATCCCCTGCAAGTTATTTCCTGTTCCTTTTCATATAGTTTAGCTCATGTCAATGTCTCTACTTTGAAGGAATTCTTTTCACCATACTTGTTATTTCTATTGATTGTGTTTTGGTATAATGTTCAATCTCTCTTGATGCAAGTTCTTCTCACATTTGGCTTAAATTTTCACATAATTCGTAGTTGTATATTTCCATAATTTGTTTACAGAATGGTAATGGAAGTTTTTTGAGTGATAAGTCTCCCAATTTCCTCAAACCAATGATAATAAATCACATGGAAATTCAAACTCTTGTTTTATAGGAGTTTTTGTCAATTCAAAGAAAAAATGAATTCGAAACTGAATAATTATTGAATCATCCCTAGATATAAATCTTAGTGTTTGAATTTGGTTCACTAATTTGGTGTTTGTACTTGGAACATTATCATGGCAATACCTTGTCTCAATCACTGGGCCACAGTTTAATATTTTGTAGTTAGTGTATGAGAACAAATAAAGCCTCTTTCTATTTTGGCTTCAAGGTATAATTTAAGATAAGATGTTATTTTCAAAGTAATCAAATTATGCCCAAATGATCTCCCCTACAATGTTCTCTATCATGGGAAACATGTATTCCATGTGAGTGAGTCCCATCTTCCACCCATGAGCCTTTAATACCTTCAGTGGCTAGGTAGGATCACCTCCCAACTCAATTTGTGCTCTCTTTCAATGAATATTTTCATGAACATTGTAAGATGCCAGAGTACCTCACAACTAATGTGTACCATCTTAGTCAGATCCTTGTAAACATGGCAAAGTAAAATGAAACATAGATATCTGCTAAAATCTAAAAGCCATAGACATTAAAATAAGAGTTGTGCTAAATTGAAATGAAACATGGAAAAACTGAATTCTTATATTCAATTTTGTTCCATTCTCAGACGTGAAATCTCCATCCAAATGGAATGACTTTCAATATTTTGGTAGATTAGCTACCCCTCTGACTTGGAATCTAATCCAATCTATTATGTGTAGTGCCATGTTATTTTTCATAGTGGGATTATCTTTTATCTGTTCATCTTTAACGAGAAATGATCAAGAATTTTAAGAATATGAAAGAATTCAAATCTTGTTTTCGTTTGATTTTACCTTTGCTCAGTTTCTAATATATGCATCGTAATGTTGCATAGGTAAATTTCAGTGCCATTAAAAACTGAAATTTTATTTAAGGTTACATGGCAAGTACAATATAAAATTATAAATACAGTCATCTGAATAGAAAACAATGAGTATCAAATATAAATTTCAATATGAATATTCATTTTTTAGATATAAGTTTCAAAAGTTCTCATGTATTCCAAATATTTATTTTTTACATTAGGGCGATGTTGCTATTGTTTAAATTGGTCCATCTCTTGTTAAGTGGGAAACTATTACTTATATTAACACAACATTTCTTGTTAATTTACTTAGGTAGGTAGGGTGCTCCTATCTCCCATCTCCCTATAGAGTACTCTGGACACATCTTCTTTCTTCTATGCTACTCTTGCTTATGCTACTGCCTTACGTTGTTTCCTTTGCAACATCTAGTGCAATTGTTAGTTAAATATATTTAGATTCCATTGAATTAGGCTTTATGGGAATTGAATTTTTGAGAAAATCTTTAAAATATCAAAACATGAATTTACTAAAAAGTCACTAATTTAAAAGGTTAAGGATGACTGTCTCTTAAGGAAGGTGAATGAAAAATTCAAATGTTTGTATTTAAATGATGCTTATGGTTATTACACTGAAGTCGCATAATAAAAGGAAATCTCCTTAAAAGAGAACATTATTATCAAAAGAAGAAAATGAATGGATAAAGGGTAGGAAAGATAAGAATGTTATTTTTTTTATGATTATGTCAGTTTTAAAAAAACATATAATTTTTTTCTAAAATATAACGAAAAATGATGCCTCATAAGACTTCAATTTCTGAGAATTTCATAAGAGGGACTGGATTTATTTAAAAAATATCTAGTGCCAATGGCTTTCTATTGGGGTATTTTTATTTATTTATTTATTTATGTTTGAGGTGATCTAAGTTTATAGAACATTAAGGAAGGTCAGTAATTAAGGAAGGTCAGTAATTAAGGAAGCTAATCTAAATATTCAAAGAAAATTTAGCCTCTTCAATGCTAATTTCTCAACATTAATTCCAATTCTTTTTTATAGATCTAAATATTTTTAAAACATTAGGTTTACTTATCTCTTTAGTTGTATTTTTAAAAAATTATCTAGGATTATATGAGATAGAGAAAGGGTATTTTGTCTATCTATGTTTCCTATGATCAATATGGTTTTCTCAATGCAAGGACACATCATATAGAAAAAGAGGGTCTTCACTCCATAAAGAAAAGAAGTTAAAATTAGTGTCATTAAATTCTTCTTTGGTTGGAAATTGGTTAGCGTAGAATGCTGGAAAAGAAACAAGGGTGATGTTGGGTTTGGATCCTTAGAATAATAGTGGAGAGGAATTAAGGGTTCTAGGGTATTTTATTCATTTTTTGAGGAATGAAGGCATACATAAATATATATTTCAGTTTGACAACATGAAAATCCCTTTTGGAAAAATATCCTTGTATCCAATTCCCTTGCGAATAAAATTACCTTTCTTAAGACAGCTTCAAACAAGTCACATGTAATATTTTCTGCAATGTTTTCCTGTGAATCTTCAGACCATGAAATTTTGCATATAATGAGAAGAGATATCTAGTAAAATTTGGTCAAAATTTTGAAATTTTGGTTTGTTGTACATTCAAAGATATACCCTGTGGAATGTAGCATTTGTAAATGGTCATTAAATAAGTTGCAAATGAGTAATCATTAATTTTTTGCTATAATTTTTGGTGGGGTATTTTTAGACCATAAAAATTTTGTGGGGATGTTGCTGGAAAAATGATGTTTTTTAGGAGTCCCTGTGTCGCTCGAGGGAAAATTTGTCATAATGGATGATATTTTGTTGGAAATGGATTTTGGGATCACGAATAGAAGTTCCCATAAAACATTAATCTATTGTAGTGCCACTTGTACCAATATGTATCTTCCTCCAAGGGTGAGGTATCTATGTGTCCAATTTCTAAGTTTCCTTCTATATTTTCCCACCAACCAAAGCCAGTCCCTTGTCCTGTAGTTATTGGCCTTGAGATTATATTCCAATATGTCACCAGAAGAGAAGAATAGAGTTGATTTGTTGTCGTTTATTTGCATCCTAGAAGCTGCACCATATTCGAGGAAAATGTAATGCAGACCAAACCAATGTGCTTTCAAGATAATGCCAAATGTTAAGATATCATATTCAAAGAATAAGTGAGTAATATTGATCTATCTAGTAATTTGTAGACCATGAAATAACCCACAGGACTGTGTTTCTTTAATTTTTAGACTAAGTGCATCCATGACAAGTAAAAAGATAATAGGGGAAAGATAGCATCCATTTCTGAGACCACGACCCAGTTGAAAAAGGATGAGGGGAGTCCATTGATCAATATAATGAAGCAAGCTAAAGTGGTACAATCTATAATCCATTCTTTATTTTGTGTATGGAGTCCAATCTTATATATAATAAGCCTAACATGTGACCAATCTACATAGTCAAAAGCCTTGTGCAAGTCGACTTTCATTACCACAACCTCCTTCTTACACGAATGGATAGAATGTATGCTTAAAAATCCAAATTATTTCATGGACATGTGTGAGGATAGTACCTTGTTGATACACATGGTGATAAATTTTGAGATTGACTTGTATAGGATGTAGCATTTGGAAATTATCCTGTATTCCCAATTTTTTTTTGGGAAATTGGTCTTCGGGATGAGGGCTAAAAGAGTCAAATTGATGACACCAATGATCATTCCACTAGTCCTAGCTTCATTCACCATCTCCATAAGGTTTTGTCCCATCATCTTAAATAAATGTATAAATATTTCTACAACCCATCCATTCGAACCTGGGCTTTTATCCTTTGCAAAGGATCCCAGTGTCTGAGATATTTCCTTCAGGGTAACATGACTATAAAGTTCATCATTTGCATTGTCATCAAACATAATTAGATACTAGTTAAGAGTTCAGATTTGATCATCAAAGCCTACATCCCCCTTGGCCTTGTAGAAATATTCAAAGAAGTTCACTACTTCTTCTTGCATCTCAAGAGTGGTGTGTTTTATTTTCCCATCAGATGATTCAATATGCCTGATTGCATGGAAATGCTTCTAGTGGTTTGCATACTTGTGAAAAAAAATTATATTACGGTCTCCCTCATGCACACATGTTTCTCTGCTCTTGAGTCTCCATATAATGTCTTGTATATTAAGGATCTCATTTTTCCATTGTTCCAAGGATTTAAGGTGATCCAAATCCTCCTTAATCATATTTATTTCCTCCATAGTCCTATGAATAACAAAAATGTCACAGGAGATGCTCTGTAGTTCCACAATCAATTGTTGTCTTTTATTTCTTTCCCATGGGGGATTATATTAAGGAATCTCGCAAACGATTGGTAGAAAATTTTGCTACAAAGAACTATGAGTATGACCCTTCATAGTTGGATGGGTTATTTAGATTGTAAAAAATTTTCAATCTTCTTAATAGAAAATATTTCACTCTAAGCGAGTGTGCAATTCAAATATTATTAAAAACGTATATCAAAATAAAGCTCCTAAGCCTTGAAGAAATATTTTCGAGGATGTATTTAATAAAAGGAGTGTTTGTGATTTTCTTAAGGGGTGCCCCAAGGAAATCCTTTGAAGGGTGGGGCAAGCAATAGCATATATGTTATGATCCTTGCATTTCAAATATGATAAGAAAATAATCATTAAAATCATCTTCGAGGGGGAAGCCTCATTTTACAATAAATACAATAAACAAGACCTTATTTGATAATCCTAATACTAGGTATCATTAGTGTATATTTATAAGAGACAAAGGGTACAATTATAATAAAATGGGACCATGAGGAGTTATACTATCCACAACAATATAAAAATAGAAATGTAATTAATGAATCTGAAGGGCTTAATATGGGGATTTTGGGTTAAGATGGGGCCTATATAGGGCTTACCACGACCTTCCCCTTCAAAGAACTATTTTCCTTAATGCTTGACTATATGTAACTATTTTTGCATGAATAAATAATCTTTTGATGTTGCTTCTTCCACAACTAGGTTCTTCCACTTGATGAGGTACTTAGTAATTGTTCAATATCTCAGTTGCATAGGCCTTGTTTCCAAAAATGTTTTTGCTTCTAGTATTATTTTTAAATTCTTTGTTAATCATGGTAGAATAGTTTGGACTAAGATATTGTCGCTGATTACCTTTTCTAAGAAAGTTTCAAACAAGTCACATGTAATATTTTCTGCAATGTTTTCCTGTGAATCTTCAGACCATGAAATTTTGCATATAATGAGAAGACATATCTAGTAAAATTTGGTCAAAATTTTGAAATTTTGGTTTGTTGTACATTCAAAGATATACCCTGTGGAATGTATCATTTGTATATGGTCATTAAATAAGTTGAAAATGAGTAATCATTAATTTTTTGCTATAATTTTTGGTGGGGATGTTTTAAACCATAAAAATTTTGTGGGGATGTTGCTGGAAAAATGAGGTTTTGTAGGAGTCCCTATGTCGCTCGAGGGAAAATTTGTCATAATGGACGATATTTGGTTGGAAATTGATTTTGGGATCATGAATAGAAGTTCCCATAAAACATTAATCTATTGTAGTGCCACCTGTACCAATATGTATCTTCCTCCAAGGGTGAGGTATCTATGTGTCCAATTTCTAAGTTTCCTTCTATATTTTCCCACCAACCAAAGCCAGTCCCTTGTCCTGTAGTTATTGGCCTTGAGATTATATTCTAAACTGTCACCAGAAGAGAAGTATATAGTTGATTTTCTATCGTTTATTTGCATCCTAGAAGTTGCACCATATTCGAGGAAAATGTAATGCAGAGCAAACCAATGTGCTTTCAAGATAATGCCAAAAGTTAAGATATCATATTCAAAGAATAAGTGAGTAATATTGATCTATCTAGTAATTTGTAGACCATGAAATAACCCACAGGACTGTGTTTCTTTAATTTTTAGACTAAGTGCATCCATGACAAGTAAAAAGATAATAGGGGAAATATAGCATCCATTTCTGAGACCACGACCCAATTGAAAAAGGATGAGGGGAGTCCATTGATCAATATAATGAACCAAGCTAAAGTGGTACAATCCATAATACATTCTTTATTTTGTGTATGGAGTCCAATCTTATATATAATAAGCCTAACATGTGACCAATCTACATAGTCAAAAGCCTTGTGCAAGTCGATTTTCATTACCACAACCTCCTTCTTACACGAATGGATAGAGTGTATGCTTAAAAATCCAAATTATTTCATGGACATGTGTGAGGATAGTACCTTGTTGATACACATGGTGATAAATTTTGAGATTGACTTGTATAGGATGTAGCATTTGGAAATTATCCTGTATTCCCAATTTTTTTTTGGGAAATAGGTCTTCAGGATGAGGGCTAAAAGAGTCAAATTGATGACACCAATGATCATTCCACTAGTCCTAGCTTCATTCACCATATCCATAAGGTTTTGTCCCATCATCTTAAATAATTATATAAATATTTCTACAAGCCATCCATTCAAACCCTGGCTTTTATCCTTTGCAAAGAATCCCAGTGTCTGAGATATTTCCTTCAGGGTAACATGACAATAAAGTTCATCATTTGCATTGTCATCAAACATAATTAGATACTAGTTAAGAGTTCAGATTTGATCATCAAAGCCTACATCCCCCTTGGCCTTTTATAAATATTCAAAGAAGTTCACTACATCTTCTTGCATCTCAGGAGTGGTGTGTTTTATTTTCCCATCAGATGATTCAATATGCCTGATTGCATGGAAATGCTTCTAGTGGTTTGCATACTTGTGAAAAAAAATTATATTACGGTCTCCCTCATGCACGCATGTTTCTCTGCTCTTGAGTCTCCATATAATGTCTTGTATATTAAGGATCTCATTTTTCCATTGCTCCAAGGATTTAAGGTGATCCAAATCCTCCTTAATCATATTTATTTCCTCCATACTCCTATGAATAACAAAAATGTCACAGGAGATGCTCTGTAATTCCACAATCAATTGTTGTCTTTTATTTCTTTCCCATGTTCTAGTTCTAGTTTTAATTATGTTGAGCTTTTTAATAAGAGATCTCATCGTCGATTCTTCCCTTATGTCATTCATCTAAGAATAGAGGGAATTCACCATGTCATTATACTCATAATCATCCAGTCATGTTTTGTTAAATTTAAAAGGAATCCTCTTTTGTACATTCTCCATCCTCCACATGAGAGTAATTAGAGTGTGATCGGATATGTATGACCTATATACCAATGACTTCAAATTTCTGAGCCTCTCAATCAAGTCTTCTTGTACCAAGAATCTATCAAGTTATTCCTCGATGTGATCATCTCCCACCCGTCTGTTATTCCATGTTGGAGAGAGAAAGCACAAAGCTTATAAAGGCGATCTGCCATAGGATCCAACCTACAGTCTATCCCCCAAGATTCATGTGCCATGAGAGCTACATTCAGATCTCGTGCCAGAATAAGTCCACTAAATTTCAGGATATTGTAGTGTTTAATTCGACCCTAGAAGGTTGCTTGATCCTAACATGGTGCATATATGTTAAGTATATCAATATGGAAAGGAATGTCTCTAATGCTTAATGTTAATAAAATTCATGCAAAAACACAATATGCATGAAAATATGCTTGGCCGAGATCCCACATAGCTATGAGTCCCCCATAAGTACCCATAGAACTAACTGCAACAATGTGCCACAAGTGGAAATTTTTCCTGAAATATGTTATGGCATGGTGTGAATCAACAAGATTTTCCTGTATAAGAACAATAAAAGGTCAAGAATCTAGAATGGCATGTTTTAAAAACCAAACGTTTGGAGTGGTTCCCAAACGCCTAATGTTCATGGAGAGAATATTCATCATGGGATCTCAAGAGCAGGTTGCCAAGCTCTAAGTGCTTGAGAATCAGAAGAGGATATGATAGGGATGTCAAGTAATCTAGTAGAAGAGATCGAATTGGGACATAAGGCGACCATTAAAATGTCTACAATGCCTTTTCTGGGTCTTGCAAATGGTGATGTTGAAAGAATATGGTAGGTTGATATATGTGGAGGATCTAGGGACTTCAGCCTTATGAACGGTCAAAGATTTGAGGTCACTATTAGAGTTTAGAAAAAGGAAGTCAATGTTGCTCCCAATCGAATTGTGGGGGGATGTAGTGTGGTCACTGGGCAGAGAGGAGGTGGGAATATGGCCAAATCAAGAGGAGGAATAGAAGGTGAGATCCCAATAGAAGGAAAACTTGGAGGGAAATATTTTGAGGGGTCTTGCAATAATGATTCCATATGAGGATATGCCTCCTTAGACAGAGGATTCTAAATGTGAGGAAGAGAAGAGGGGAAAGATGAAATGTTGGCAAAGGTAATATGACGAATGGAGTCTTCTGTTACCCAGGAATCATCCACCGTCTCATGAGAAGATGTGGGAGATGAAATATTCATATAAGAAGATGTAACATAAATATGAGAGGATTCAAAAAGAGAAAAAGAGGTACCTTTTTTAGGGTGAGGTTTAGTAACTCGAGGTCGAAGTTGTATCTTGTATGGTCAAGGAGCATCTCCCACCGAATTGTAAAGAAGTGTTCTTCTCCTACTTTGACATCTATTCATCAAGTGTCCAGTGTGATGGCATAAAAGGAGCCAGAAGGGGATGCCCTAATAGTCCATCCATTGCTGAATCCATAGTAGGCCCCAAGCTAAGTGCATATTTTCTGAGAGGCCGCCAAAGGGACAAACCTCTACAAAGATCCAAGCAACTCACTTTTCATGTGCCCCCATAACCTTGGGATCAATATATATAAAATGACCAATTGATTTTCCAATTTTTTGAAAGATTTCTTAGTCCATAATTTCAGCAGAAGGCCAGGGAATTTTACCCAAACAATTTCATTTTTGGGTGTGTCGAACAACAGGTTGAAAGCGATGTACCACTTTTGTAATTGTAGGAAACTTCTTGATCGCACCCAAAGGGTCTTCATGATTTTCCCAGCATCTTCCATGTGAAGGAAATGTACGCTCAATCATGCTTCATTAAAATACTGATTAGTCTAGTAAAGGCCCGAAAATTTTCTTAGCCCAGCTCTGCATATCTTGTTTTGATGGGTCCAAAGATATCCATTTTCCTAAATAGGTGCATTTCTACAAACTTGAAACTATGTCCCAGAGTATGTAATGACCAAAGCCTAGTAGATTACTCTTAGAGTTGGATGGAATAACTCTTCAGTCCTATCTTCAACCCCTCCTATGTCTCGAAGCAACACGATGGCTAGCAGAAGGAATGTCAGAGGTATGTGTCACCTGTTTGTCATAGTTATTCACCTATAGTCCATGTAGTTTTCCCTTTATTGACACGTCCTTTTATTGGGGAAAATCTACCTTGCCTGCTCAGGTGCTATTGTAGCTTGTATAAAATCCTCATGGGATTCCACATCAGATTCACGAAGGGCCAATTCTCGATCCATGTGGAGAGATTTTGGACAAATTTTTAGTCAATCAATCCCCACAAACTATCCAGCTCCCACCACAAGAAAATAAATGTGTGATGTGTTCTGCCCACCAAATCCCTTATTTCCAACCCACGATGTTTATGAGAGTGTTGTGAAATTTAATAAGAAATTTCATGTGTGTAACAACTAATGCAGGAATATGTCTTGGGATCATCCAAGATAAACGGGTATATTTAAAACACCCCACACGATATATTGTGAGCTACAATCAACACTAGAGATAGAGAAGAAGAGGTAAAAACACCTAGAGGAATGATGGTTTTGGGATGTAGCAAAATGCATTGGGAAGATCAATATCCCTCCATATCTTTGAAACCCTCCCCAGAATCCTAATGAAAGATCTGACAATGAATTTTGGATAGAAACATCCACTAGCATTAACTATGGGATTACTCCATAATGGGAAAAAAATACATAAAAATAATCCCAAAAGGGAAATTTCCATAACATTCCAGACTGTCTCTAAATGTACATCTTGGAATATGGGTAGGCCAAATTTTTTGTCACCGAAAAATTCAATTGGAAGACGGAAAGAGTTCATCACCTTTTTGGTTCATGTTGAAAAGCAGGACGCACTGGGGTATCCACGAGCCAAAGACAAAGATTGAGCTCAGTGTTATTCTCAACACCCAACAATATTAGTAGCATGTAAAGATATACTCAGAATTCAAGTCCCCTCGTCAAATATGATCATGAAGAGCATCAAGTTAACTCAATTCAACCTCCGTAATTTTTTTCTTGTATACATCAAAATAAACTCAATCCCACTTCAAGCCTACAAAATTTTATGTTATATGTAAGTTATATAATATAAGCAATATGTGAAAATTCCACATATACAAAATGAGTAGAGACTACAATTTCACCAACAACATAGACACGACTACCCAATACTACCAACCCCATACCACCAGAGAGAATTCATAATGCGACTCCAATAGGATATGCAATGAACCACACAAACAAAGAAATAATGCCGAAAATACCAACAATGATCCAAGTCAATGTGATAGAAGAGGCTGAGTTGGAGTTATTAGGAATACCAGTATGAGGAGAAGACGGGGAACAAGGGAAAACACACATCTTCAAAAAGAAAGGGAAACATATGAGGGAAGTCAACAAAAGTTTGATGGTAAACATGATGGCTAAGAGAAAAAGATCCAATATTTGTATGACAACAAAATATGAATCTTCCTCACCAATGGTGTAGCTAGCCATATTCTAGATAAGTTGTCAGGACAATAGACCAGTTCCAGTCAATATTATTGAAACCTAGAGGGTTGATGAAGCCTCCTTTTGGCATCTAATCTTGCTAATCAAATGACAGACTATTTCTAGTTGATAAAACCTAGGTACCTAATTAGTGCTTCCTGCACTGGAGTGTCCATCAAGCTATCTTGTTCAAGAGGATATTTGATCAAGGAAACTATAGAGAGTACTAACTCCATGTTCCTAGATTGCCATACCCTGCATGAACCTCATATTAATGTGGGGCTATAAGACAGTGGTTGTAGTAACCACATGATAAGAAACACGAATTTGGTTGCAAATTTGGATCAATCTATGAAGACAGAGGTAATTTTTGGCGCTGACAGGACTATGGATGTATATGGCAAAGGAGTGGTCAACATTCTAACCAAGAGAGGGAGGCAAAGGCAATCTCAGAGGTATATTATGTCCTATAATTATGAATTATAGTGATCAGGTCAGTTTGTTTATAGTTGCATTGATCCGGATTTAAACATTAACACAAAAAATTACAGATATGACCATAAATACAAATACGCAACAGAAAAAATACTTCATTTCATTGATGTAAAATACTTAAATATGCTTATAAACAGAAATGGAAATAAACTAGCTCGGGCGATGGTAGCTTATCTCTGAGAAGAGATCTTGCAGCTATGTGCCTCTGAACTATCTTACAATGAGGCTTGAATGCCTATTTATTGTTGATAAATGATGGAAAACCCTAAAGATGTAGAAGCCTAACCATAGGAGATGAAGTGCCCAACTAGGCACCCCATTTTGGGTAAATTGGTACATTGACTTCCCGGGATCATAACATTGGCATACGATCTTTGTTTGATGCGCACAATACCTTTTTAGAAAGATATATCCAAGGAATGCAACTTTTTAATGAGAAATATTAGCCCATGACCCCATGTTTCTCTCGGGTTTCCCAAAAAACATCGTTTGGGGCCTCAAAAAGGCTCCAGAAGTTTAGCACTTGAAAAATTGTCAAAAATAGTAAATTGTGATACAAATAAGGAAACCAAAAAACTGAAAGAAATAATGGTGCAGGTCCAAGTGGAATAGGCATGTGGCCACCAATATCCACCTGGATCATTCCTCCCCCCTTAGGAGGCAATGGTTCCTATTGCGTTGAGTTCCTCCATGAGATGAAGAAACTTCTGATGAACTTTTTCCTTGGTGAGCCACTTGCCATGGTGAAGGAGTTGGCCTTCTTTGACAACATGATATAGTTGGATCCTTTGCTATCAGGTGTTCTTGCTCTGTGTGTCCATAATCCGGTTAGTTGTGGCCTGTTCCATGCAATCTGGATTTAGCTCTGTAGGTGTGAGTTGTTCTGTAATGTCTGTTGTGTCTAGAAATGGTGGGAAGTATGGCCAAAGGCATTCCACATTAAACATTGGGTGCAGGCCAATGAATGGGGGAATGATGAGCCCTCCAAGAGCGTCTGGTATGTGTGGCTGAATTACGGGTCATTTTTGTAGAGAAGTGCCCAGTAAAAAATCTCGTGCCGACAAGAGTTGAGCACAGTGGTTAACGCCATGATCAATGGTCAGGTAAGGCAATCTGAAACATTATTGGTGCTTTCCTTCTTGTGCTTGATATTCAAATGGAACTGTTCGAGGTATGTGGACCACTTCTGATGATGATCATTCTGCAACTTCCCTTGCATCTGTATAAACTGTAGGGCCCAATGTTCTGTGTGGATGACTGGTTCCTTCCCCAAAATGTAATGCCTCCATTTTCGGTAGGCTTGCTCAATGGAATACATCTCTTTGTCATAAGTGGGATACTTTTTGACTGTGTCTAAAAGTGTCTCACTATGATATGCCACTGGATGCCCGTCTTGAGTAAGACTGCCCCAATAGCATAATCAAAGGCATCTGTCTAGACCTAAAATGGCTGTTGCAAGTCTGGTAAGTCAAGCACTGATGCTGAACAGAGGTGATGTTTCAACTCTGTGAATGCCTTCTGTTGAGATTCAAACCAAAAAGAAAAATCTCTCACTCCTCCCTTGGTGGCTTGACTCAAGAGCCAAGTGATATGAGAAAATCCCTACATGAACCTGCAGTAGAAATTATAAAGACCCATAAAGCTACTGAGCTCTATCAGAGTGGTTAGATCTAGCCAATCCTAAATGGCTTGGATCTTGGCTAGATCCACATGCACCCCCATTCACCAATAACGTATCCCAGATACTGAAACTGGGTCATGCCAAAAGTGAATTCCTCCAAATTGGCACATAGCTTATGTTTCCGTAGTGTTTGGAGAACCTGTCGGATGTGATGGAGGTTCTCTTCCCAACTCTGGCTGAAGATTAGGATGTCATCCAAGTATACCACTATAAATGAGTTGGTGAATGGCCGCAAGATATCATCGATCAGCCTCATGAAGTTTGTAGGAGCATTCGTCAACCAGAAGGGCAGAAACAACCATTCAAAAACTGAAAAGCTTGAAACTTTTGTGGCAACACAATGTCAACTTAGCTTGCCTATTACTATAGGGGATAACAAAGCCATAGGAATTTTTACTGACGTCATGCAAGCATTACAACTATATAGAAGAATGAACCAATTGTTAAGGCCTAGCTCAGAGACCAATGCAATGAAAGTTGGATCAACTAATCTTATAGAAGAATATGACACTCTTAATCGTGATGGGGATGTTCATATTAAGTTTCCCATTTTGGATCAAAGGCTGGGTGAAAAGTTGCAGGAGACTGCTTCAAGAAATCTATGGAGGTCAACGTAATTTTTTTTCACATTTACAACTTCCCTCATATTTGTTGGTTCCTGAAGCCTGAGAACTTTCATAACAAAAATAGGTAAAGTAAAGCAACAAAAATGGTCCACTCTCTTTTCATTTGTTGGTATTAGAATGAAGTTTTATTAGAGGCACTATTTGTTTATTTGTTTTGGTTAGAAAATGGTTTTCTCTTGGTTGTATGTGACTTTAAATTTATCATATGTAGCATGTTGAGAAATGGGAAAGAATAATGTGTGACATTTATCTTGCAGAAATTGATGCTGAATGAAAGGATATAGATTTTAACCAAGCTACAGTTTGTTTTGGTAAAAGCATAGGAACATCTTGAAATGCTACCTAAGAATATATCATATACAAAGTTTGAAGATAAGTAATATATCAATTTTTCTTTTGCGGATATGTTTAATTTTTACCCAAGATATCATAGCAAGAAAAATATTGATAGTGTAGAAATTGTTTGAGGACCTCATTGAGATTGATTTTTATGATGTCATGCTTGATTGATACCTTCTCATATGTCAGGAAGATTTTAAATATGAATTAATATATTCTTGAAACAAATTAGATTCAAATTTTATAGATATAAAAGATAAAAACAAATGTCAATGCCTTTGTTTGATCATTACTTGACTCTTCTATGGGCAGGTTAAAGGAGATGTGATTGGAAAAAGGATGGGGAGACAATGCATAGCATGTATTTGATATGATTAATTTGGTGTTAGAGATCATTTAGGCACCTATCCATCGACTTTTGAAATGTTTCTAATAAGGATTCCTATGGTTTTTAATGTTGTGATTCTTGCATTCACTCATATTTATTTTGGGAAAGCAAATGTTTTAGGAATGCCAGATAAGACATCAATGGATAGGTAAATAGATTTTTTTATAATTGCAATGTCCATTCCATGATATCCTCTATTTATTGTTTGATTGTATTTTTAATGTTTCTTTTGATTTTATTTTGTCTTTTAACTATGGAATTGAAAATACTTGGTATCATATCCATTTAAACAACAACCAAGATTGAAAATGAAATTAGTATTAGATGATATTTATTGGAAGCCTTATAGCCATTTAGTGTTAAAAATATTTCATGGCTATCAGAAAAGTTTACTTTCATGTTTTTATTTGAGCACATGTTGTTTATATTCTTGACCAATTTCATGCATTAGACAATGAAATGTGGTTGCAAATAAAATGACAAGGATCAAACGTTACACCTTGGAGTATTTGTTTTCACATGTTATCTACAACTTGAGATTTTTAGCATGTAACTTAGTTAGCATGATTGTGTCTAAGCTTTCACTAAAGGTTGAATATTAAGTTATTAAGGTGTTATTGTATATTGTGACATTTTAGTTCCTTTGTTTATATAGCTCATTTGGCCACATTATAGTGGCCACTAATGCTCAACTGAAAACTGCA
>APFE030491082.1:92588-121004 GCA_000404065.3 Pinus taeda | reverse complement strand
GGTTAAGTTTCTAGAGTTGGTGAATTCACCTGTAATGCCTTGGCAACATAATGATAATGTTTTGAAGTGATGAAACATCATTTCATGTGTAAATTGTAGTCCAACCAATATTAAGTTGGAAAATCATAATGTAATACTTTAACATTTCATATAATATAATTTACGTGGTTGAAATTATTTATAGTTGCATTGGATATTGTTTAGTATTGTAATTAACATATGCAACTTTGTATTTTCATATAAGATGAACGTGCACATTGTATGACATTTTGTAAATTCAGTTGCAAAATCATACTAATTAATTTATGTTGATTATTAATGAACACATAAAATCAATTTAAAACTACTAAATTAGTAGTTTATATTGATTAATGACGAATACAAATAAAAGGAATATACAACTAAATTAGTCATTTATAATGATTATTAATTAAAGTAAATGAAATCAATATAAACTACTAAATTAGTCGTTTATATAATGAATATGAAACTACCAAAAAAAGATAAATAACTGCAAATGATGAATTTGTGATTACAAATGAGGACTAAATTTTGCATATATACAACTATTAGTAGCTAATTATAGTATCTTATAACGCGACCAAAATTTAGTCATATTTATCTAGTCATTAATTGGTTTTAAACAATGACTAAAATTTGCATATAGATGAGTATTAGTAGCTAATTTATAGTATCTTATAACACAACCAACATTTTGCTCATATTTCTTTGGTCATTAATTAGTTTTATGGGCGATCATATAGTAATATATTTTGTTGTATATTTGGGCATTAATTGTGGTATTGAATGACTAAATCAATAACTAAATTTATGACTAAATATACTACTAGAAGATAAAATTGAGACAACTAATAAATGACTAAGCTAAAAATGACTAAATGTTGGTCGTGTTATAAGATATTGTAAATTAGCTACTACTGGTCATCGACTAAAAAATAGTGGTTTACAGATAAATTTTACTCATCTTTTTAGTAATTAATTAGCCATTTTGCACTAGTGGTTCTACGGTTACCAACCCAAATTCAAGTGGTGCCTCAGCTGAGGGCAGTTTAATGTTTTTCATACTGAGTGGAAATTTATTACTAAGAATATTAATACACATCAACACAATCACTGATAATCTATCCATTATATGTTTTGGAAAGTTTTTCAATATCTTTTTCTCTAGAATCAGATTTCTTGAAATCACATCATAGTCCTAGCTTTTCAGGTGTCCGAATTCATAACAAAAGAGAGTCAAAAATCCATTTTTAAATTAAAAAATAAAATTTCGTTGAATTGGCAACGAAAAAAAAAACACACACACACTAATTCTATTAATATCCATTAAGTAAAATAGTTAAATAAACATAACCAAAAATAACAAAAATCATGTCAGAGACATCATTTGGGCCAGAGACACTGGGCCAAGAATAGTTAAAAAACTCACTATAATTCCCCTAAAACTTATAATCGCATAGATCCCATGGAGACACAAATTTGAGAGAAATATTAGAACAAATTCAATTCAAAATTCGAAAGAAAGAAATCATGGGGGGAAAGTATTACATTGTGAAAAAAGAAGAAAACGACAGTAATCTCTTTGGCAGTAATCTGTTTGGATTTGTGTTGGCTATGTGCTAACTATTTTTGCTCCATGGTGCCAAAGGGCCAAACTAGTCCCTTATCCAAACTATCTTTTCATGTACTAGATGGAAAAAATGGAAGTTGCTCATTCTTGGTTTTCATTGCATTCAAATATCAAATTCAAATATTAGGCCGGCAAGGCAGAGCAACAAATCAGTTTTCTTCATCAAGTTTACATTATAAAGAGAATAATGTATGAGAAACTGTATTTATTCTTAGAGAGAACATGAAGGGGACCTGCTAGTGTCGTGAGCTCAAGATCAGTTTTAAGTCATGACAAGTCAGTGTTTGGTCAATGACTAGACTAGTGAACTCTTATTAGCCTTATTAAGATCTACGAACCAGAAATATTTTACTAATATCCATTTAGTAAAATAATTAATATAAACATAAATAAAAATAACAAAAATCATGGTAGAGACATCATTTGGGTCACGGGCACTATACCAAGAAAAATAAAAAAAAGTCATTGGAACTCTGCAGGGGTTTTTAATGTTTTTCAAAAAATAGAGAATAGTCTAAACATGTTACACATTAAACAGAGAATAGTCTAAATTGGTCTGGGAGACTTATTTGGTTCGTATGAGGAGGCTGGATGAGGAGGTTGAGAAAGTTTACAGCAACAAGTGAAATGAACCAATTCCTATAGCTCCAAGCTGCAAAAAAACTAAAATATTCATTAAAAAATCCAATAAAATATGTAAATAGAAAAAATTAATTACGAAAAACTTGAATTAACCTACCTCACAACGTTTGGAAGGGCTTTGGCTCAATCCAATCTCACAACACTCAATAGAGCTTCGAATCAAATCAATAGACCTCATAGTGCCAGAAAACATAATAAAAAATCAACAGACCTCACAACGCTTGACAACACAATGGAAAATCAACAATGTCGAAAAATTTGTAGTAGGGTCTAGCCCATCGTATATATAAAACATGTTTTCATCCAAGTAAATAATTTGGCCAAACTATTAGTTTGGCTGAACAAATAGCTGGGTCGATTCGGTTATTTGATCGAATTATTGGTTCAACCAAACTAAAGTTTTTCCAATTTTTTCTACATTGGAAAAAATTCCATTTAACGGGTGATGTTAGACTAAACGAAACAAACTTTGATTGAATGTTAGTAAAATAGTTTGGCCGAAAAAAAAAAAAAAAAAAATTGTTCGACTGAAAATTTGTGAATTTTAAATTTTTAGAGGCATTTCTCACAGAAGTGTAACCCAGCTTCACATTTTCACCCTGTGGACTTTGACAACTCATGACAGGACCTGACATGACACTTCTGATATGGATTATCTTAATGAAGTGGCAATGTCAAGCCCTTATTGCTATTGTGTGATGGATGTTTTCTTGGATGAGGTTTCTCTTCTCCTTTGCATAGCTTGATGATGCAGGGTCTTCAATGATCATTGGTCTTAAAAGGTGCTTGCATCTATGTGTTCCCTTTTCTTCTTCTTGATAAGCTACTTTGCTCGTCCAACTACAAGTGAGTCTTCTAGCATGTTTTCTCCTTCTTTTCCTTCTTTATCGTCTTGCCATGATCTAACAGTGTACCTATTTCTACAATTCACTCATGACGAGATGATATCAAACGAAAAAACTCCCTAGTTTAAGATGATACATTGTTATCGATGGATTGGACCCGAGATAGTTGAAATGATGGAAAATATGGTCAGATAACTGCACACCTATAGTTTTAGGTGATAGGGAGAGAGTTTGGTCATTCAGACTACGCAAAGTGCAGTTGAGGCTTGACTGAGGAACTTCTGAGAACATTCCTCACTGAGGGTAAAAATTGCGTAAGGGCCACCGGGAGACAAGATTGTGCAGTTGAGACAGTCAATGGCTAATGCATGATGGATACCCTGGAGGCAAGTCTACCCAGTTTTTAGCGGTAAGGCAGGATTGGTCAGTGGAGGGAACTAGAAGACAAATATGCATAGTTCATGAGGTCAATGAGCTCTGGCTGAGGGAGGACACTAGGGGACACTACCATGAAGTTTTGGGAGGAAAGGAAGGTTGGGTTCTCTGTGCATTGCGGGGTTCCAGTAGGAAAGGGGGGAAGTTTGAGGATTGATCTTGTGAAATGCGCAATTAAGGCCAGGCTTGGAAGAATTACTGTGCAATTTTTGGGATGGAGGAATGTTGCTTAACTCTGGAATTGTGTAGTGCAACTGCCCTAGAAGAAAGTGACTTCGCACTACATAGTCCTAGGTGTCTAAGCTACATCACTGAGGGCTAAGACTGTGCAATTCAGTCAGTGTCTGGTGAAACTGAGTTGCCAAGTTGGGAAGTTTTTTGGAGAAATGGCCAAGTGCAAGAAAAGGTGAACTTGTGAAGAACTTGAACTTGTGATAGAACACTTAGAATACTTCGATGACACGACAAAATTAACCTTGAGAAAAGAAGACAAAGAATTACCCTCTCTGTGATTGTCCTAGAAAATACAACGACAAGTTTGACCCTTGAGATAGACTTTAGGACAATCACGATGACATTTGTGCAAGAGTGTGTAAAAATTTGTGTATGAGTGCAACATACGTTTACATAGCTAGGACCACTTGAAAACACAAATACCAACCTTCAAAACCACCAGAAAAGCTCTGTAAGCATGGTAAAACAACCAAACATGCCAAAAGACAACAGTTGATGAAACAAGCAAAAGGGGTGAAAAGACTCTATGAAAGCTCATGAAATGAGCTCAAGTGTTTGCAACAATAAAGGGAAATGCCAAGGAATGCTTTGAAATTTGAGTGCAAGCCAAAATTTTGGAGGGTGTTGCAGTTGCTACAATAGGTTGAGATAATAACTAAAAAATTATGAAAAGCTATCCAAAATGTACTCGAGCCATTGAGTGTTAAGGTAGTGGGTTAAGCTTTCAAGATTTTGTTTGCATGCCTACTTTGAATTTGTCTAAATTTAATGATAAAAGAATTGTTTGCATAGAAATTGCATGAACATTGTTGGACACAAGAAGTGGAGATTATCATTGGGCAACCTAGTTTGAAAATTACTTTATGTAAGAACCTCAAAGTATCTATTACTAATCCCTAATCCACTTGATCATCTTTCTCATCTCAATCTTTTGAACATGGTGTAGGGAAAAATAAAATGATGTATTTATCTTATTCATAATTCTCCCCCTTGGCTTTTGATGTTTTTGACTAATTGTTTTTATGTGTGATGGGCACTGCCGATACATGCCAAGTGCTAATACTAATAATGTAGACCTTTATAACAATTTTCTCACATCAAAATATGTTGACAATTTTACCTCTGATTTTTTTACAAGATAAAATGTTTCTCTGGAAGAACTTTACCCTAAAGGGTTTAGATATTGTTGTTACGTTAAATATTTTATCATAGGTAGAAGAGGTTATGAATCAATGTTTTTTTTTTTGGTAAACAAATTTTATATGCCTTAACTTGGAGAGTAGTATTCAATTCAACAAGTGTGAGATCCTTATGTACATGGATGAAAGAAAAAATGTCTTCTAGGCAAGGGTCTAAACAAGCCGATAGAAATATCATTATTAAATGTGAAATGAAAGGACAAAAAGATAGTTCAATAGTTCATAGAAGGCCCTAAGGTAGAAAACTTTGAGAAAAGGCTAAAATGGAAAACAAAAGAGTAGGGTGTCAACTTTATTTCATATAATTATGGCAAGGTTGAATGGAAATCCCAAGTATAGCATTTTAGTGAGTATTTCCTCAATGCATTAGACAATAAAAGATGAAGAATTGCTTGTGAATCCCATTAACGACTATACATATAAACATATATTCTAGCGGTTGAGTTGTAGATACTTGTTCTAATAATCTTCTATTTTGTGATTATGGTACCCTGAGCCCTAGCTATAGTAGAAAGCACAACTGATTTGATGTCTGACTTTTTGTGTGTATGAACTTTATTGAATTGAGAAATACATTGTCATATGGGGTGCATTATACTTGTATCTTGTGACAAGATTAATCATTGTGAAACATCCCTTGCAAGTTATTTCCTGTTCTTTTTCATATAGTTTAGCTCATGTCAATGTCTCTACTTTGAAGGAATTCTTTTCACCGTACTTGTTATTTCTATTGATTGTGTTTTGGTCTAATGTTCAATCTCTCTAGATGCAAGGTCTTCTCACATTTGGCTTAAATTTTCACATAATTCATAGCTGTAGATTTCCATAATTTGTTTACAGAATGGTAATGGAAATATTCTGAGTGATAAGTCTCCCAATTTCCTCAACTCAATGATAATAAATCACATGGAAATTCAAACTCTTGTTTTATCGGAGTTTTTCTCAATTCAAAGAAAAAATGAATTTGAAACTGAATAATTATTGAATCATCCCTAGATATAAATCTCGGTGTTTGAATTTGGATCACTAATTTGGTGTTTGAACTTGAAACATTATCATGGCAATACCTTCTCTCAATCACTGGGCCACAGTTTAATATTTTGTAGTTAGTGTATAAGAACAAATAAAGCCACTTTCTATTTTGGCTTCAAGGTATAATTTAAGATAAGCTGATATTTTCAAAGTAATCAAATTATGCCCAGATGATCTCCCCTAGAATGTTCTCTATCATGGGAAACATGTATTCCACGCTAGTGACTCTCATCTTCCACCCATGAGCCTTTAATACCTTCAGTGGCTAAGTAGGATCACATCCCAACTCAATTTGTGCTCTCTTTCAATGAATATTTTCATGAACATTGTAAGATGTTAGAGTACCTCACAACTGATGCATACCATCTCAGTGAGATCCTTGTAAACATCACAAAGTAAAATGAAACTTAGATATTTGCTAAAATCTAAAAGCCACAAACATAAAAATAAAGTTGTGCTAAATTGAAATGAAACATGGAAAAGCCAAATTCTCGTATTCAATTTGGTTCCATTCTCAGGCGTGAAATATACATCCAAATGGAATGAATTTCAAAATTTTGGTAGAATAGCTACCCCTCTGACCTAGAATTTAAGCCAATTTATTTTGTGTAGTGCCATGTTATATTTCATAGTGGGATTATCTTTTATCGGTTCATCCTTAATGAGAAATGATCAAGCATCTTAAGAATATGAAATAATTCAATATCTTCTTCTCGTTTGATTTTTCCTTTGCTCAATTTCTAAGGTATGCATCCTAATGTTGCATAAGTAAATCTCATTATTTCTATAATGAGTTAAAAGGCACCATAATTTGTGAAAGTTCCATATTTGAGAGAAGATAACTTGTATAACTCCACAAAGGATCATGTAGATGTGCTATAGAAAATGGTAACAAGACCCATGAACATATTTGTGGTAATAGTCTGATCATGTCATTGTTATGCAATATTCATGTCTTATAATATTTTAAATTTGTTTTATATGTTGAGATGAGTGCCATTAAAAACTGAAATTTTATTTAAGGTTACATGCCAAGTACAATATAAAATTATAGATATAGTGATCTAAATAGAAAACAATGAGTATCAAATATAAATTCCAATATGAATATTCATTTTTTAGATATAAGTTTCAAAAGTTCTCATGTATTCCAAATATTTATTTTTTACATTAGGGTGATGTTGCTATTGTTTAAATTGGTCCATCTCTTGTTAAGTGAGAAACTATTACTTATATTAACACAACATTTCTTGTTAATTTAGTTAGGTAGGTAGGGTGCCCCTATATCCCATCTCCCTATAGAGTACTCTAGACACATCTTCTTTCTTCTATGCTACTCTTGCATATGCTACCGCCTTACGTTGTTTTCTTTGCAACATCTAGTGCAATTGTTAGTTAAATATATTTAGATTCCATTGAATTAGCCTTTAAGGGAATTGAATTGTTGAGAAAATCTTTAAACTATCAAAACATGAATTTACTAAAAGGTCATTAATTTAAAAAGTTAAGGATGATTGTCCCTTAAGGAAGGTGAATGAAAAATTAAAATGTTTCTATTTAAATGATGCTTATGGTTATTACAATGAAGTCACATAAGAAAAGGAAATCTCCTAAAAAGAGAACATTATTATCAAAAGAAGAAAATGAATGGATAAAGGGTAGGAAAGATAAGAATGTTATTTATTTTTACTTTTTTTATGATTATGTCAGTTTTAAAAAAACATATATTTTTTTTCTAAAATATAAAGAAAAATGATGCCTCATAAGACTTCAATGTCTGAGAAATTTCATAAGAGGGACTGGATTTATTTAAAACATATCTAGTATCGATGGTTTTCTATTGGGGTATTTTTATTTATTTATTTATTTATGGTTGAGGTGCTCTAAGTTTATAGAATAGTATTTAAGTTTAGTAATTAAGGAAGGTCAGTAATTAAGGAAGATAATATAAATATTCAAAGAACATTTTGCCTCTTCAATGCTAATTTTTAAACATTAATCCCAATTTTTTTATAGATCTAAATATTTTTAAAACATTAGGTTTATTTATCTCTTTAATTGTATCTATATAAAAATATCTAGGATTATATGAGATAGAGAAAGGGTATTTTGTCTATCTATATTTCTTGTGATCAATATGGTTTTCTCAATGCAAGGATGCATGGTATAAAAAAAGAGGGTCTTCACTCCATAAAGAAAAGAAGTTAAAAATAGCGTCATTAGATTCTTCTTTGGTTGGAAATTGGTTAGTGTAGAATGTTGGAAAAGGAACAAGGGTGATGTTGGGTTTTATTCATTTTTGGAGGAATGAACGCATACATAAAAAAATCATTTTTTTTTTTTCATTTAACTACAGTTTAGAATCATGAATGTTATTTGCAAGGGTATTGGATATGAGGATACTTTTCCATAAGGGATTTTCATGTTTTCAAACTAAAATATATTTTTCTACACACAAATTTTAAGGATAGTTTCGCATGGTATTTTGAATTTTTTTCTCCGACACTCTCAAGGAGGGCTATAGGGATTTAGTTCTAATAGATGTACATGAGTTTCATAGGAATTAGTGGTGAAAAAGGGTATGGAGTTTGAATTCTTTCCATAAATCTCTTATTCTCATGTTTCTCCTATTCAATAGAAAAATATTTAATTGGAACAATATTTAAAAGAGGAACATCAATGGACCTAAATGGTGTAAAATCATAAAAAAATATCATCTTGTTATGTCATGTGATTTTTTTTCTCGGGTTTGGAAATGATTAGAGATATTCATCGGTTAAATGATGCATGGTCAAGGGATTGTACCAAGAAATTTATCAAAGGATGGGTAGAAAATGTTGCTACGAAACTATGAACATGACCCTTAATTGTTGCATGGGGTATTTTGATATAAAAAAATGCTAGTTGTTTTATCAACAAAGGGATTAATCCAATCCAATGTACAATTCAAATATTAAATATATTACTAATATATATTTAAATAAAGTTCCCCAACCTCATAAACAGATTTGTAAATATGTGATTGGAAAAATGAGGGTTTGGGCTTTTATTGTTGGGGCCTGAGGAGGTAATCCTTTGAAGATTGGGGAAAGAAATATCATATATCTTTCTCGTACTCATTTTATTAGTTTCAAAGAAGGAATAGGAAACTTCACAACCTACTTAATGTAGATAAAGTCATTATAGTTAACCTTTATAGTTGTAGCTAAGGATGGTGAGTCAAAACTCGATATATTTAAGAACTCTTGGTTAGTAAAAAAATGGTTAACACAAGAATTTGTTTTAAGGAAATTTTAGTTTTTAGCCATTGTTTGATGAAATCTAGGCTATACAAACTAGCTTTTCTCAAATATCACTTAATCATGTCTAAAGAGAAAGGAATCAATTTTTAGATTCACTACTTAAGGAGGGATTATAATTAGCTCAAGATGAATGATGGATTAAAGAGACTCAAACTGTCTACAATATAGATATTGAACACCTCACTCTCTTGTGAAGCACTCATAATGATTTTCATATAGCACTAAATAATTATTGACGGCACTTAAATTTTTTTCTATGTAACATGGTTTGTATATAAAACTAGTGGGGTTGTCTTTGATCTTATTTTTTGGAAGGAAAAATAGTTTTCTAGGGTACAAACTATGTGACATTAGTTACATGATATTTTTTATGAAAGAAATATATTTCTCCAAGTTATGTAATGGAGGATACAATGGATACATAAATGCCTCTTTCTTGTCCTTAAAAATATTGCTTGAATATTGATTAGCATTTTATATGGGTAATTTTAACATTTTTGAAAATAAAATTATGGATTTTTCTCCATGAAAATATTAATCCCTATATTTAACATGGTTTTCATTCAGAAAAGGATAAATATTTGATTATTGTATATCTATATAATGTACAGACATTGTAGAATGTGTTTTCCTTATAAAAACCATGATATTCTAGGTTATGCATTCTCTTTTTATTAAGTGGGCTCATTATATGGAATCCATTTTATTAAGGGATAGAATCACATAGATAGTTTACATTTATATAAAATAAATCTAGAACCAATCACAAGCACATAACTACCTCAAGGGAAACTAGTTCCCCCAGCCATCATGTTTTATGTCCTTATAGAGTCGCTCAACATATTTATAAAGTATAAGTGTTTCCATAATTACTTTTATATGGTTGCAAATGGTAACATATGAACTTTTAAAATTGAAACTAACATTACCCAAAACAAGAATAAAAACAAGGGCCGTTGGAGATTCTCGTCATCAAGCACATTCAGGATGTTTCTTGTATTGTTTTCTTATTGCTGAGTTGATGATAATGGATAATCCTCAACCTAGGAACAACTAGGTTCAATTAGGTTCCATGTGAACCACCCTCCTTCTTCTTAGTGGTTGATCCCTCAGACAACTATGTAACTAAGATTTAAATCTCAAAGACACCCTTACACATTGCTTCAAATTAACCTTAAGAAAATTTGAATTATGTGTAGAATATATTCTTAATTTTCCTTATGCTTCTTCAACATGGTCTATGTTATGAGGGTATTAGTAGAGTTAAATAATATTAAAAATTTCATTTATTGCATGTGAGATTGTACCAGGTTAGATATCCATATGAACTTTAAAAATTGAAACTAACACTATCGAAAACAAGAATCAAAACAAGGAGCATTGGAGTTTCTCCTTATCAAACACATTCAAAATGCTTCGTGTATTCCTTCCTACTGTGGAGTTGATGATAATGGATAATCCTCAACCTAGGAACAACCAGGTTGGATTAGGTTCCATGTGAACCACCCTCCTACTTCTTAGTGGTTGATTCCCAAGAGAACTATGTGACTAAGATTTAAATCTCAAAGACCCCCTTACACATTGTTCCAAATTAACCTTAAGAAAATTTGAATTATGTGTAGAATATATTCTTAATTTTCCTTATTCTTCTCTAACATGGTTTGTGTTATGAAGGTATTAGTAGATTTCAATAATGTTAAAAATTTGATTTCTCACATGTGAGAGTGGACCAGGTTAGATATCCATCATCAAACATCTTAAGAACCTAAGTAGTAGATATGTTGAACCTTTCAGTGGACACCTCTTTATCTAGAATTTCATATTGTGATTGGTCATTTTAGGGCATTTTCAATGATAAACTTTATTAGCTTCCCACTCCCCATCCATTTTTCAGAATAATGGATAGTGTGTCCCAAGGTAGAGGTGCTATAGGGTGCCCGCATTATTCTTCATCTTTCTCCACCAAAAGACAAAAACCAAAGATGAAAGGCTTTGAACGTGACATAAAGGAGAAATAAACTAATTACATGCCCAGTTAATCTTGGATCCTACCTAGAACAAGTTGAGACCTTTGTGAGAAAACACCCTATGATGTGAAACTCCAATCCCACCCCAACTCAAAAGAATGAACCAAAAAATCCATACATAATTTAGTAAAAGAATAATCCTAATCCTATAATGAAAGTGGAGAACTTGAGTCAGGCTAACTTGCACTTTGACTCACCTCTATCGTCTTCTTTCATTGACAACCTTAAATGACTACCATCTTCTTCAAGACAATCCACCAAAAAAAAAGACTACCAAAAATTTATGAAGTTTGTCTTCTAAATAATTTTCAATATCTACAACTTTAGTTTGGAAAAATATTTTTAAATAGATTATAAATATTCTATATAAAAATAATCACATTTATATATAGTGTTTTTTAAATTTCAAATATCTTCCTTAAAAAATATTATTACTTCTCCTTTTATATTGTTTGTGTGCGTGTGTGTGTGAGAGAGAGAGAGAGCGAGAGCCTCACCCAAGGTTCTCGTATGAGCCACATTGTGAATATGATTTAACATTATGTAATGTTTGAAATCAAAGAAAAAAGGGGACTAAGTCAAAGAGACATAGATTCCAGAGCTGGGGGACGAGCATCACAACTTGGGTGCTATGGTTTCTTGTGCGAAGAAGAAAATTGAATTTCAGGACAACCATTGAAGGTTAGTTGATGCAAGAAATTAATGAATTGTTCTTGAAACTAAGTGGGTTGAGAAAAAGTACTTAGGTATATGCTTGCTTGAAAAAATGCTACAAGTAAGATGGACATAAATTTATGAAGGGATGCGAAAAAACAAGGACAAAACAGTAAATAATGTGACCGAAATGTAGATTCAGAGGAATCATTCGAATGGGTGGAAAAAGAGAATTCAGACAGAGTGGAGACATACTATATCTGAGTAGGAGAGACCCATTGCAAGAGATGAGATTGTTGATTTGGGAGAGAGTCATTCAAACACCTGACAACAGGCGAGTGGAGCCCTTTATATTGGAGGCAAACCAAGAATAGGCTAGAATCGGGCCTTGAACAAAAGCTTTAAGTAGGCAGCACTGAAGAGAAGAGAGGAGAAGAGAAGAGAAGGGAAGGGGATCGATTCTTTTTCCCTGGAGTTTGTTGGTTGAATGTTAGTTAATGGAGCCCTGAAACAACTAAGGGTCCCTAGAGGCTGTGGGTTGAGGTAGATTCGTGGAGCCTTCTAACAGCTTGGGTCCCTGGAGGCTGTGGGTTGAGACAAAGGTCTATGGAGCCTTGTAACAACTTGGGCCCGTGGAGGCTGTGAGTTGGGAGGAAATCTCTAGAGCCCTGTAACAACTTCTCCCGTAGAGGATGTGGGTTGAGATAGTTACTCTAGAGCCATGTAACTTCTTGAGAAGAGGGCATCCTAAAGTAAAGACATAGTAAGACTTGAACAAAACACTTGTGGATACAGACTTGAACAAAAGACTTGAACAAAAATACTTAACTCCCTGTGTTGACAAAGAAAGAAGCAATCAACTTGTGGGGTTGAGGAAGGAGTTCCTTTGGAGTCCCTATTCCAATTAGCAGTCGGTGTGCAGTCCTAGAAGCAAGCATTACCCCCTCAAATTGTGGAATCTGGCTTAAGGGTGGTAGTTACAAGTAAACGTTGCTATAGTTGCCTAAGGTTAGATGGAGAGTCCTTGTTCCATACTCAGCTTCCCTGAAAATTCAAAGATAATTATTTGTGTATGCTTGTTTACTCTTTTAATGAATCATGTTCCATTGTTCCTGGTAATGGTTTTAGATTCAGAACAATAGTTATGTTATTAATGATTATATGTGTGGTGCACCTTTTGGGGATATTTCACTCATGTATGTATATTGAATGTATAAGTGATTGTGCTCAAATATGAAAGCAAATGTGTTTAATAACATATTGATGGAAAATAGAGAGTATTTGATACATAAGAGCTATAATGAATAACATAATAATGATGTTTAAGTTATAGAGCTGAGCTCAATCTATGTCTAAATGAAATACTTAACTGTGATCAGAATAATATAGTAGTAAAAGAAAAAGAACTTCATGACATGATTCAGACCATAGCCAAGGTCAAGAGAGTTTGAGTTGAACATTGTGACCCTTTTATTAATGTACAGTTTACGTAAAAGACCCTCTACTCGTAGGGTTGGTCATTGTATATCATTGATGTATTTGCTTACAAGATGTTGTGCTGCTAGGAATGAAATGTATGAATGTTAAGGGGAGTTTCGTGGGGTCGGGCAAGCCCTCAAGATTTTTCTAAATGTCCT
Source organism: Pinus taeda (assembly GCA_000404065.3). NCBI lineage: Eukaryota > Viridiplantae > Streptophyta > Pinopsida > Pinales > Pinaceae > Pinus > Pinus taeda. The sequence continues at coordinate 107,346 of APFE030491082.1, read as the reverse complement.
CCAACCTTGCATTTGCAGTAGCCTCCATTTCTTCCATAGGAAATTTCACGATGAGGGCTACATGTCCCTTAGCATAGCCAAATGCACGAGAAACCCTTCAGTGGAACCATGGAGCTACTTGCAAATTCAATGTAGACTTTGGAACCATTTGTGTGTGGTAAGAAAGGTAGGAACCTTTCAAAAGCTCATGCCAAGTCCATGGTTGGTAATAGTCACATGAGGGCCTACGCCGCCATGTGGAGAATTCCCTACTCGAGGGAAGGGAAGGCCCACGGGCTAGAAATCCCTCATTATATCTAACACCCAAGCTCAGGAGGGGCACTAGAATGCTTGGGTTTGACATTAGCGGAGTGGTGAGAACTTGAAGAAGATCGAGAGGTCTACCAGACCTTCAGGACAAAGTCATGGTCTAGAAGAGCTTGTCTTTGGGGACATTACAAAGATCCCTATATAAGATATTGCATGAGGCAAAGTTGAAGTTCCTTGACCAAGCCATGTCAAAATGGTAAGGAGAAAAAGAACTTTTTTGCGGGGCAGAGGAGAAAATCTCTATTCTTATAGAAAAAATTGGATGAGCGCCCCCATGAGCGGCTAGGTGATGGCTATTTGATTCCGAGAATCGAATAGCCACTTCCTGGCCACCCCCATGAGCAGCCGAGCGGTGGCTTTCTGATTCTAAGAATCAGATAACCACCACGCGACCAACCCCACAGGCAGCTGAGCGTTGGCTATCCGATTCGAAGAATCGGATAGCCACTGCCCAACCGCCTGTGGGGGTGGCTGAGAAGTGGCTATTCGATTCTCGATATCAAATACCCATCGCCCAGCCGCTTGTGGGGGCGGTGGCAGATATAAAATTATTATTTTTAAATAAAAAATAAATTTTGTTAAATATGGTTATTGTATGTTATGTATATATATATTTTAAATGTTTTTTTATTTATATATATTTGTAGAATACATATATTTTTAAATTTTATTTTAAAAACTATCAAAAATATATTTAGCTTTTTTTAATTTTAATGTTTTTTTGTTTTTATTTATTTTTATTTTTAAATTCCAAATTTTAATCATTGTCAATCAAATTTAAATTTTAATTTTAATTTTTGAATATAAATTTGAAATGTTTTTTTTTCTTTTCCTTTAATCAATATATATATATATATATAATATATAGAGGAGAGAGGAGGAGAGAGAGAGAGAGAAGAGAGAGGAGATTATTTTAATTTTAAAATGTTTTTTTATTTTATTTTTTAATTTGAAAATATGTATTTTCTTTTTAATTTTAATTGTTTTTTCGGGTTTTTATTTTATTTTTAAGTTTCAGAATATTTTTGTTTTTTAGGGTTTTTTGAAAATGTTTTTAATCTTAATTTTTGTAGTTTCTAATTTTTCTTTTTGTTTTTTTTTGTTTTTTTTCTATTTTTTTAAATCTAGTTTGTTTTTAATATCATTTTTTTTTTTAGTTTTTCTTAATGCTTTTTGAAAATTTCCTATTTTTACTTAATTTTATAGTATTTTTAATTTATTTTTTTCCAAATTTTTTATGGTTTACCACATTAAAAAAATGTTATTTTTTTGAAAATATGTTTTTCTTATTATTGACGTCTTTAAATTTTTTTTTATTTTTTGATTCTTATATTTTATAGGTTAATTTTGTTTGTTTTTTACATTGTTATGATTGATTCTTTTTTTTTTTTAATGTTTTGTTTTTAAAATATATTTTTATTTACATTTTTGGTATTTTTTCTTAAACTTTTTTTGTATTTTTTTCATTGTTTTTATTTTTAATTTTATGTTTCTCATTATTTTTTTAAATTTTAATGTTTTTCAGAGTCATAACAAAAATCTTTTACACCATTATTTCAAAATGTTGAAAATTTTCCCCCAAAAAAAAAGTGTTATTCCAGCGTCAATACTTTTAGTTTTGAAGGTGTTTTTTGCCCAATTTTTGCAGATAAAAATTCGGTTTAACTGGCATTTTTTTTAAATGTTGGAAATTGACTCTAAAAAAAAATCCAACCTTCCATTACTAGCACGTTTCCTTTTCAGGTTGTTTTTTGCAAAATTTTTGCACAAAAAATTCGTTCTCACTGCCATTTTTAAAACATGTTCAAAATTGAGCCTAAAAAAAACCATCATTCTAGTATACACACTTTTCATTTTTAGCACTGCTTTTCATGTTTTTCCGTGCTTTTTTGGGCAGATTTCTCGTTTTGAGTTTATAGTTCCCGTTTCAAAGTTTGCATCACTACAGGTGGAAGAAAGCTCTCTATGGACTCAAGCAAGCACCTAGATCTTGGTATAGCAGAATTGATAACTACATGATCAAGAATGGATTTTGTAGAAGCAACATTGAGCCTACCTTGTACACAAAGGTAAATGAGCATGGACGTATTTTCATTGTTTTCTTATATGTTGATGACATGATTTATACAGGTGATTTTGAATTCGATGAATTTAAAGTAGCCATGATGAAATAATTTGAGATGACAGATATTTGTCTCATGAAATGTTTTATTGGCATAGAATTCGAGCAATCTTAAAAAGTAAGTTTTATTTGTGAAAATAAATATGCCAAATATTTGCTGAAACGATTCAGGATGGAGAATTGCAAACTTGCAAACTTGTTCCTACATTAGTTGGAACAGGTACAAAGTTAAGCAAGGATGATAAAAGATCAAATGTCAATCCAAATCTACTAAAAATATTAGTTGGCAGCCTCATGTATCTCACAGCTACAAGACCAAATATTATGCAAGGAGCAAGTCTAAATTCCAGATTTATGGAGACTCCAAAAGACACACATTGGGGACAAGAAAAAATAATTTTGAGATACATAGAAGGAACTAAAGATTGTGGAATAATGTATGCAAGCACCAAAAACAAGGATATGATTGGATATACAGATATTGATTTTGCAGGTAGTTTGGATGACAAGAAGAGCACTTACGGTTATGTGTGCCATCTTGCTTGAAGTTTGATTTCATGGGAAAATAAGAAGCAACCTATTGTGACATTTTCATCAACACAAGCAGGATATGTAGCAGCAACGTCAACAACATATCAAGCAGTGTGGCTAAGAAGAGTATTTGATGGACTCAGGTAGAAAAAACAAGGATCAGCAACAATATGTTGTGACAACACCTTATTTATTGCAATATACAAGAATGGTGTCTTTCATAAAAAGAGAAAGCATATTGATACTAGATATCACTTTATTAGAGAACTTGTGAGCAATGGAGAAGCTCACTTGAAGCCTTGTAAATGTAGTAAACAATTGGTTTATATATTTCCTAAGTCATTATTAAAAAAAGTGTTTGAGTTTCATAGAAGAAACTTGGGTGTTGTAAGACTAGCTGAGCCATAGACCAACATACATGTTTGAGTTTTCATGAGTCATTTCCTTGTTTAGCGTTTGTAATTAAGGGATAGTGTTAAAATAGATCATTACTCTATCCTGAAGAGTTGGATAAATTTAGAGAGTGAGTCAAGTCGAGTTAATTAAAGTTGAATTTAGTGTGTGGTTGCATATCAAGTTATTTTAGGTGAGTCACTAGTCAGAAAAGGTTTAAATACCCCTCACTCAATTCGTTATAATCATCAGGTTTTTGTGTAATCAATAGAAGAGTAACAAGTTTGTTATTGTGTGTGAATTATATGTGTTATTTTGTGTCTATCCTCCTGTGCCTTTCCATCAAATGTCACCACCATCATCCTTATCCTCTCTATCCCATGTCATCATGATCATTTTATTTTTAATTTTCATCCTAGTTATCATCATTATCACCATTCTCATTGTCATTATCATCATAACCATCATCACCAAAAAAAATGTCGATAATATATTTAATATCATCATCGTTATAGTATTCTTATTTTTTATCATCATTGTCATGGTTGTAGTCGTCTTAATCATCCTCGTTGTCAAAGTCATTATCATCCTCCTCTTCATCATCATTATCGTCATCCTCATTATCATGAGCCTCCTCCCAATCATCATTCTTATCATTATTATTCTCATAATCATAATTATCAACACATCATAAAAAATGAGGATAGTACATTTAACATCATCACCATGGTTATTATTGGCATCCCTTTCTTCATTGTCCCATCATTCCTATCACTATTATTCTCATAATCATAATTGTCAACACATTATAAAAAATGAGGATATTACATTTAACATCATCATCATCATCATCCGCATGGTTATTATTGTCATCCCTTTTTCCATCATTCTTGTTATAAATATGATAGGCATAAATATATAATAAACATCAAAACACTCACTTCATGACATATCTCACATTAGTAAAACTAAAAAAACAGAAAAATAACTAATTATTCTCATCGTTTCTTTATCGTCCCTGTTATAAATTAAATGGTTGGTAAAATATGATAGGCCTAAATCTATAATAAACATGAAAACACTCACCTCATGACACATCCCACACTAGTAAAACTAAAAAAACAGAAAAATAACTAAATTATAGCTTCAATTTAAATTATATTGTTATTATTATTATTAATTATAAACATAATTAAGATATACATTAAACATATATACATTTAAAAAATCATGGAACAAGATTCTTAACCACAAATATTACTCTCAGTTTATCATAGAGATTCTTAACCTATAAAAATATCATGGCTTATCAATATGACATGACCAAAAAACCATAACTCGCCTCATATAACACTTCTTCATATGACAAGACCTGACATGACACTTCTGATATGGAGTATCTTACTGAGGTGGCAATGTCAAGCCCTTATTGCTATTGAGTGATGGATGTTTTCTTGGATGAGGTTTATCTTCTCCTTTGCATAGCTTGATGATGCGGGGTCTTCAATGATCATTGTTCTTAAAAGGTGGTTGCATCTATGTGTTCCCTTTTCTTCTTCTTGATAAGCTCCTTTGCTCGTCCAACTAAAAGTGAGTCTTCTAGCATGTTTGCTCCTTCTTTTCCTTCTTTATCAACTTGACATGATCTAACAGTGTACCTATTCCTACAATTCACTCATGACGAGATGACATCAAATGAAAAAACTCCCTAGTTTAAGATGATACATTGTTATCGATGGATTGGACCCGAGATAGGTGAAATGATGGAAAATATGGTCAAATAACTGCACATTCTATAGTTTTAGGTGATAGGGAGAGAGTTTGGTCATTGAGACTGCGCAAAGCACAGTTGAGGCTTGACTGAGGAACTTCTGAGAACATTCCTTACTGAGGGTATAAATTGCGTAAGGGCCACTGGGAGACAAGATTTTGCAGTTGAGACAGTCAATGGCTAATGCATGATGGATCCCCTGGAGGCAAGTCTACCTAGTTTTTAGCGGAAAGGCAGGATTGGTGAGTGGAGGGAACTAGAAGACAAATCTACGCAGTTCATGAGGTCAATGTGCTCTGGCTAAGGGAGGGAACTAGGGGACACTACCATGAAGTTCTGGGAGGAAAGGAAGGTTGGGTTCTCTGTGCATTGCGGGGTTCCAGTAGAAAAGCGGGGAAGATTGAGGATTGATCTTGTGAAATGCGCAATTTATGTTATGCTTGGAAGAATTACTGTGCAACTTTTGGGATGGAGGAATGTTGCTTAACTCTGGAATTGCGTAGTGCGACTGCCCTAGAAGAAAGTGACTTCGCACTACATAGTCCTAGGCATCAAAGCTACATCACTGAGGGCTAATACTGCGCAGCTCAGTCAGTGTCTGGTGAAACTGAGTTGCCAAGTTGGGAATCTTTTTTGTGAAATGGCCAAGTGAAGGAAAAGGTGAACTTGTGAAGAACTTGAACTTGTGATAGAACACTTAGAATACTTCGATGACATGACAAAATTAACCTTGAGAAAAGAAGACAAAGAATTACCCTCTTTGTGATTGTCCTAGAAAATACAACTACAAGTTTGACCCTTGAGATAGACTTTAGGACGATCATGATGACATATGTGCAAAAGTGCATAAAAATTTGTGTATGAGTGAAACATACGTTTACATAGCTAGGACCACTCGAAAACACAAATACCAACCTTCAAAACCACCAAAAAAGCTCTACAAGCATGGTAAAATAACCAAACATGCCAAAAGACAATAGTTGATGAAACAAGCAAAAGGGGTGAAAAGACTCTATGAAAGCTCATGAAATGATCTCAAGTGTTTGCAACAATAAAGGGAAATGCCAAGGAATGCTTTAAAATTTGAGTGCAAGCCAAAATTTTGGAGGGTGTTGCAACTGCTACAATAGGTTGAGATAATAACTAAAAAATTATGAAAAGCTATCCAAAATGTACTCGAGCCATTGAGTGTTAAGGTAGTGGGTTAAGCTTTCAAGATTTTGCTTGCATGCCTACTTTGAATTTGTCTATATTTAATGATAAAAGAATTGTTTGCATAGAAAATGCATGAACATTGTTGGACACAAGAAGTGGAGATTATCATTGGGCAAAATAGTTTGAAAATTACTTTATGTAAGAACCTCAAAGTATATATTACTAATCCCTAATCCACTTGATCATCTTGCTCATCTCAATGTTTCGAATATGGCATAGGGAAAAATAAAATGATGTATTTATCTTATTCATAATTCTCCCCCTTGGCTTTTGATGTTTTTGACTAATTGTTTTTATGTGTGATGGGCACTGCCGATACATGCCAAGTGCTAATACTAATAATGTAGACCTTTATAACAATTCTTTGACATCAAAATATGTTGATAATTTTACCTTTTATTTTTTTACAAGACAAAATGTTTCTCTAGAAGAACTTTACCCTAAAGGGTTTGGATATTGCTATTAAGTTAAATATTTTATCATAGGTAGAAGAGGTTATGAATCAATGCTTTTTTTTTTTGGTAAACAAATGTTATATGCCTTAACTTGGAGAGTAGTATTCAATTCAACAAGTGTGAGATCCTTATGTACATGGATGAAAGAAAAAATGTCTTCTAGGAAAGGGTCTAAACAAGGCTATAGAAATATCATTATTAAATGTGAAATGAAAGGACAAAAGATAGTTCAAGAGTTCATAGAAGGCCCTGAGGTGGAAAACTTTGAGAAAAGGCTAAAATGGTAAGGTTGCATGGAAATTCCAAGTATAGCATTTCAGTGAATATTTCCTCAATGCATTTGACAATAAAAGATGAAGAATCGCTTGTGAATCCCATTAACAATTGTACATATAAACATATATTCTGGCGGTTGAGTTGTAGGCACTTGTTCTAATAATCTTCTATTTTGTGATTATACTACCCTGAGCCCTAGCTATAGTAGAAAGCACAACTGATTTGATGTCTGACTTTTTGTGTGTATGAACTTTATTGTATTGGGAAATACATTGTCATATGGGGTGTATTATACTTACATCTTGTGACAAGATTCATCATTGTGAAACATCCCCTGCAAGTTATTTCCTGTTCTTTTTCATATAGTTTAGCTCATGTCAATTTCTCTTCTTTGAAGGAATTCTTTTCACCGTACTTGTTATTTCTATTGATTGTGTTTTGGTCTAATGTTCAATCTCTCTAGATGCAAGGTCTTCTCACATTTGGCTTAAATTTTCACATAATTCATAGCTATAGATTTCCATAATTTGTTTACAGAATGGTAATGGAAATTTTCTGAGTGATAAGCCTCCCAATTTCCTCAACTCAATGATAATAAATCACATGGAAATTCAAACTCTTGTTTTATCGGAGTTTTTGTCAATTCAAAGAAAAAATGAATTTGAAACTGAATAATTATTGAATCATCCCTATAAATCTCGATGTTAGAATTTGGATCACTAATTTGGTGTTTGAACTTGGAAAATTATCATGGCAATACCTTCTCTCAATCATCGGGCCACAGTTTAATATTTTGTAGTTAGTGTATGAGAACAAATAAAGCCACTTTCTATTTTGGCTTCAAGGTATAATTTAAGATAAGCTGATATTTTCAAAGTAATCAAATTATGCCCAAATGATCTCCCCTAGAATGTTCTCTATCATGGGAAACATGTATTCCACGCTAGTGACTCACATCTTTCACCCATGAGCCTTTAGTACCTTCAGTGGCTAAGTAGGATCACCTCCAAACTCAATTTGTGCTCTCTTTCAATGAATATTTTCATGAACATTGTAATATGCTAGAGTACCTCACAACTGATGCATAGCATCTCAGTCAGATCCTTGTAAACATCACAAAGTAAAATGAAACTTAGATATCTGCTAAAATCTAAAAGCCACTGACATAAAAATAAGAGTTGTGCTAAATTGAAATGAAACATGGAAAAACTAATTTCTCGTATTCAATTTGGTTCCATTCTTAGACGTGAAATATACATCCAAATGCAATGAATTTCAAAATTTTGGTAGAGTAGCTACCCCTCTGACCTGGAACTTAAGCCAATTTATTCTGTGTAATGCCATGTTATTTTTCATAGTGGGATTATCTTTTATTGGTTCATCCTTAACGAGAAATGATCAAGCATCTTAAGAATATGAAATAATTCAAAATCTTGTTTTCGTTTGATTTTTCCTTTGCTCAATTTCTAAGGTATGCATCCTAATGTTGCATAAATAAATATCATTATTTCTATAATGAGTGGAAGGCGCCATAATTTGTGAAAGTTCCATATTTGAGAGAAGATAACTTGTATAACTCCACAAAGGATTATGTAGATGCGCTATAGAAAATGGTAACAAGACCCATCAACATATTTGTGGTAATAGTCTGATCATCTCATTGTTATGCAATATTCATCTTATAATATTTTAAATTTGTTTTATATGTTGAGATTAGTGCCATTAAAAACTGAAATTTTATTTAAGGTTACATGCCAAGTACAATATACAATTATAGACACAGTCATCTAAATAGAAAACAATGAGTATCAAATATAAATTCCAATATCAATATTCATTTTTTAGATATAATTTTCAAAAGTTCTCATGTATTCCAAATATTTATTTTTTACATTAGGGTGATGTTGCTATTGTTTAAATTGGTCCATCTCTTGTTAAGTGGGAAACTATTACTTATATTAACACAACATTTCTTGTTAATTTAGTTAGGTAGGTAGGGTGCCCCTATATCCCATCTCCCTATAGAGTACTCTAGACACATCTTCTTTCTTCTATGCTACTCTTGCATATGCTACCGCCTTACGTTGTTTTCTTTGCAACATCTAGTGCAATTGTTAGTTAAATATATTTAGATTCCATTGAATTAGCCTTTAAGGGAATTGAATTGTTGAGAAAATCTTTAAACTATCAAAACATGAATTTACTAAAAGGTCATTAATTTAAAAAGTTAAGGATGATTGTCCCTTAAGGAAGGTGAATGAAAAATTAAAATGTTTCTATTTAAATGATGCTTATGGTTATTACAATGAAGTCACATAAGAAAAGGAAATCTCCTAAAAAGAGAACATTATTATCAAAAGAAGAAAATGAATGGATAAAGGGTAGGAAAGATAAGAATGTTATTTATTTTTACTTTTTTTATGATTATGTCAGTTTTAAAAAAACATATATTTTTTTTCTAAAATATAAAGAAAAATGATGCCTCATAAGACTTCAATGTCTGAGAAATTTCATAAGAGGGACTGGATTTATTTAAAACATATCTAGTATCGATGGTTTTCTATTGGGGTATTTTTATTTATTTATTTATTTATGGTTGAGGTGCTCTAAGTTTATAGAATAGTATTTAAGTTTAGTAATTAAGGAAGGTCAGTAATTAAGGAAGCTAATAGAAATATTCAAAGAAAATTTTGCCTCTTCAATGCTAATTTTTAAACATTAATCCCAATTTTTTTATAGATCTAAATATTTTAAAACATTAGGTTTATTTATCTCTTTAATTGTATCTATAAAAAAATATCTAGGATTATACGAGATAGAGAAAGGGTATTTTGTCTATCTATATTTCTTGTGATCAATATGGTTTTCTCAATGCAAGGATGCAGGGTATAGAAAAAGAGGGTCTTCACTCCATAAAGAAAAGAAGTTAAAAATAGCGTCATTAAATTCTTCTTTGGTTGGAAATTGGTAAGTGTAGAATGTTGGAAAAGGAACAAGGGTGATGCTGGGTTTGGATCCTTAGAATAATAGTGGAGAGGAATTAAGGGTTCTAGGGTGTTCTAGGGTATTTTATTCATTTTTGGAGGAATGAACGCATCATAAAAAATTCAATATTTATTTTTTTATTTTTTTTCCATTTAACTACAGTTTAGAATCATGAATGTTATTTTCAAGGGAATTGGATATGAGGATACTTTTCCATAAGAGACTTTCATGTTGTCAAACTAAAATATATTTTTCTACACACAAATTTTGAGGATAGTTTGGCATGGTATTTTGAATTTTTTTCTCCTATACTCTCAAGGAGGGCTATTGGGCTTTGGTTCTAATAGATGTACATGAGTTTCATAGGAATTAGTGGTGAAAAAGGGTATGGAGTTTGAATTCTTTCCATAAATCTCTTATTCTCATGTGCCTCCTATTGAATAGGAAAATATTGAATTAAAACAATATTTAAAAGAGGAACATCAATGGACCTAAATGGTGTAAAATCATAAAAAAAATATCATCTTGTTATGTCATGTGAATTTTTTTCTCGGGTTTGGAAATGATTAGAGATATTCATCGGTTAAATGATGCATGGTCAAGGGATTGTACCAAGAAATTTATCAAAGGATGGGTAGAAAATGTTGCTACGAAACTATGAACATGACCCTTAATTGTTGCATGGGGTATTTTGATATAAAAAAATGCTAGTTGTTTTATCAACAAAGGGATTACTCCAATCCAATGTACAATTCAAATATTAAATATATTAATAATATATATTTAAATAAATTTCCCGAGCCTCATAAATAGATTTGTAAATATGTGATTGGAAAAATGAGGGTTTGGGCTTTTGTTGTTGGGGCCTGAGGGGGTAACCCTTTGAAGATTGGGGAAAGAAATATCATATATCTTTCTCATACACATTTTATTAGTTTCAAAGAAGGAATAGGAAATTGCACAACCTACTTAATGTAGATGAAGTCATTATAGTTAACCTTTATAGTTGTAGCTAAGGATGGTGAGTCAAAACTCGATATATTTAAGAACTCTTGGTTAGTAAAAAAATGGTTAACACAAGAATTTGTTTTAAGGAAATTTTAGTTTTTAGCCATTGTTTGATGAAATCTAGGCTATACAAACTAGCTTTTCTCAAATATCACTTAATCATGTCTAAAGAGAAAGGAATCAATTTTTAGATTCACTACTTAAGGAGGGATTATAATTAGCTCAAGATGAATGATGGATTAGAGAGACTCAAACTGTCTGCAATATAGATATTGAACACCTCACTCTCTTCTGAAGCACTCATAATGATTTTCATATAGCACTAAAGAATTATTGACGGCACTTAAATTTTTTGTATGTAACATGGTTTGTATATAAAACTAGTGGGGTTGTCATTGATCTTATTTTTTGGAAGGAAAAATAGGTTGCTAGGGTACAAACTATGTGACATTAGTTACATGATATTTTTTATGAAGGAAATATATTTCTCCAAGTTATGTAATGGAGGATACAATGGATACATAAATTTCTCTTTCTTGTCCTTAAAAATATTGCTTGAATATTGATTAGCATTTTATATGGGTAATTTTAACACTTTTGAAAATAAAATTATGGATTTTTCTCCATGAAAATATTAATCCCTATATTTAACATGGTTTTCATTTAGAAAAGGATAAATATTTGATTATTGTATATCTATATAATGTACATACATTGTAGAATGTGTTTTCCTTATAAAAACCATGATATTCTAGGTTATGCATTCTCTTTTTATTAAGTGGGCTCATTATATGGAATCCATTTTATTAAGGGATAGAATCACATAGATAGTTTACATTTATATAAAATAAATCTAGAACCAATCACAAGCACATAACTACCTCAAGGGAAACTAGTTCCCCCATCCATCATGTTGTATGTCCTTATAGAGTCGCTCACCATATTTATAAAGTATAAGTGTTTCCATAATTACTTTTATATGGTTGCAAATGGTAACATATGAAATTTTAAGATTGAAACTAACACTACCCAAAACAAGAATAAAAACAAGGGGCATTGAAGCTTCTCGTCATTAAGCACATTCAGGATGTTTCTTGTATTGTTTTCCTATTGCTGAGTTGATGATAATGGATAATCCTCAACCTAGGAACAACTAGGTTCGATTAGGTTCCATGTGAGCCACCCTCCTTCTTTTTAGTGGTTGATCCCTCAGACAACTATGTAACTAAGATTTAAATCTCAAAGACCCCCTTACACATTGCTTCAAATTAACCTTAAGAAAATTTGAATTATGTGTAGAATATATTCTTAATTTTCCTTATGCTTCTTCAACATGGTCTATGTTATGAGGGTATTAGTAGAGTTCAATAATATTAAAATTTTCAATAATATACTCTTAATTTTCCTTATGCTTCTTCAACATGGTCTATGTTATGAGGGTATTAGTAGAGTAAAATAATATTAAATTTAGGTATATGCTTGCTTGAAAAAATGCTACAAGTAAGATGGACATAAATTTATGAAGGGATGCGAAAAAACAAGGATGGAACATTAAATAATGTGACGGAAATGCAGATCCAGAGGAATCATTCGAATGGGTGGAAAAAGAGAATTCAGACAGAGTGGAGACATACTATATCTGAGTAGGAGAGACCCATTGGAAGAGATGAGATTGTTGATTTGGGAGAGAGTCATTCAAACACCTCACAACAGGGGAGTGGAGCCCTTTGTATTGGAAGAAAACCAAGAATGGGCTAGAATCGGGCCTCGAACAAAAGCTTTAAGCAGGAAGTGCTGAAGAGAAGAGAGGAGAAGAGAAGAGAAGGGAAGGGGATCGATTCTTTTTCCCTGGAGGCTATTGGTTGAATGTTAGTTAATGGAGCCCTGAAACAATTGAGGGTACCTAGAGGTTGTGGGTTGAGGTAGGATTCGTGGAGCCTTCTAACAACTTACGTCCCTGGAGGTTGTGGGTTGAGACAAAGGTCTATGGAGCTTTGTAACAACTTGGGCCCGTGGAGGCTATGAGTTGGGAGGAAATCTCTGGAGACCTGTAACAACTTAGCTCCCGTAGAGGATGTGGGTTGAGATAGTTACTCTGGAGCCATGTAACTTCTTGAGAAGAGGCCATCCTAAAGTAGAGACATAGTAAGACTTGAACAAAACATTAGTGGATATAGACTTGAACAAAAGACTTGAACAAGAATACTTAACTCCCCGTGCCGACAAAGAAAGAAGCAATCAACTTGTGGGGTTGAGGAAGGAGTTTCTCTGGAGTCGCTATTCCAGTTAGCATTCGGTGTGCAGTCCTAGAAGCAAGCATTACCCCCTCAAATTTTGGAATCTGGCTTAATGGTGGTAGTTACAAGTAAAAGTTGCTATATTTGCCTAAGGTTAGATGGAGAGTCCTTGTTCCAGACTCAGTTTCCCTGAAAATTTAAAGATAATTATTTGTGTATTCTTGTTTACTCTTTTAATGAATCATGTTGCATTGTTGCTGGTAATGGTTTTAGATTCAGGACAATAGTTATGTTATTAATGATTATGTGTGTGGTGCACCTTTTGGGGATATTTCACTCATGTATGTATATTGAATGTATAAGTGATTGTGCTCGAATATGAAAGTAAACGTGTTTAATAACGTATTGATGGAAAATAGAGAGTACTTGATACATAAGAGCTGCAATGAACAACATAATAATGATGTTTAAGTTATAGAGCTGAGCTAAATCTAAGTCTAAATGAAATACTTAATTGTGCTCAAAATAATATAGTAGTAAAAGAAAAAGAACTTCATGACATGATTCAGACCATAGCCAAGGTCAAGAGAGTTTGAGTTGAACATTGTGACCCTTTTATTAATGTACAGTTTACGTAAAAGACCCTCTACTTGTAGGGTTGGTCATTGTATATCATTGATGTATTTGCTTACAAGATGTTGTGCTGCAAGCCCTCAAGATTTTGCTAAATGTCCTCCATTCTTGCATTTGCAGTAGCCTCCATTCCTTCCATTGGAAATTTCACGATGAGGGCTGCATGTCCCTTAGCGTAGCCAAATGCACGAGAAACCCTTCAGTGGAACCATGCAGCTACTTGCAAAGTCAATGTAGACTTTGGAACCATTTGCGTGTGGTAGGAAAAGTAGGAACCTTTCAAAAGCTCATGCCAAGCCCATGGTCGGTAATAGTCACATGAGGGCCTACGCCGCCATGTGGAGAATTCCCTACTCGAGGGAAGGGAAGGCCCACGGGCTAGAAATCCCTCATTATAGCTAACACCCAAGCTCAAGAGGGGCACTAGAATGCTTGAGTTCGACATTAGCGGAGTGGTGAGAACTTGAAGAAGATCGGGAGGTCTACCAGACCTTCAGGACAAAGTCGTGGTCTAGAAGATCTTGTCTTTGGGGAGATTACAAAGATCCCTATATAAGATATTGCATGAGGCAAAGTTGAAGTTCCTTGACCAAGCCATGTCAAAATGGTAAGGAGAAAAAGAACTTTTTTGTGGGTAGAGGAGAAAATCTCTATTCTTATAGAAAAGATTGGATGACCACCCCCACGAGCAGCCAGGTGATGGCTATTTGATTCCGAGAATCGAATAGCCACTTCATGGCCACCCCCATGAGCAGCCGAGCGGTGGCTATCCGATTCTGAGAATCAGATAACCACCACCTGGCCACCCCCATAGGCGGCTGAG
>APFE030491082.1:73889-88030 GCA_000404065.3 Pinus taeda | reverse complement strand
ATTAATAATAACAATTTAAAAGACATACCATGTAGTCCAAAAGCAACGTTAATATTATGTTTAAGGATAACAAGAGATACCATGTAGTGCAAACGCTACATCAAACCAAAAATAATTGTTTGTTATTTTTGGTCTGGGTATTATAAGTTTACCCAAATTTAAAAATATTTTCGTTAACGAATAACTCTTCAATTTTACATCAACGCTCGACCTCAATATTTTAGGGTAACATTTTTTCCAGACCAGAATATTGCTGGACTAATTTATCAGTAACTGAAAACTTCACTTAACAAAAACTTCACATAGATGATACTCTTACATTCTTCGTCACTTTTCTTCAGATCTGTGGCGCGCAGAAGACACTCAAAGTTCACGCTGCAAGCCTCATCGTGCATTTCACATGATGAATTCGGGCCTTCCCCAACAATAGATGACGAACTAGGGTTATCTCCTGAATTGTGATTACATATCGAGTATCCTAGTTCAGTGCCCAGGGATACCGAACTACTATTCCTCTTGTGGCAACAATTAATTTCCTGCTCAAGGCTTGCCATCATATCCAACACCAATGCATTTAGGGCAGTTTGTAATTAATTCTGAGCATTAATATCGCCATCGTCTGCAAACAAAAAAACAGCTAGCACGACTAGAAAGTCCGCATCACATAAGGAACTGTTGTTGATTCTGCTACAGAAACGCTTGGGCGGATTCTCATCCTCGTAATTTTCTTCTGTGCTGCGCTTGTATTGGGCCTGCATGCTTCTTTAACATTTTAAAATTTGAATCTCAAGAGATTTGTTTAAAAAACAGCTTACAGCTTAAAAGCATTGACGTCAGAGAGACGCGTTCAGTTTTTCTGGGTTGAGAAACTCTAGAAAGTCGCGTTGTAGAATGCATGGAAGTTGACGAGACCAGTAGGGCCGCCAAATACGGCGGACCCTGATCTTTGAATCGACGTTGGTAGGAATTTGAAAACATTTCACCAGCAAAATTCAAAGGGTGCTGACAAATTGTTTTTGCGGTCAACCATATTTGACGGGTCAATTGCCAACACTGAGCCAATTGGTTATATATCCGGTCATAAGAAGAATAGCGGGATTGTTCACCCGAGTGATTTGGTTATATTTACGTGAATGCATAGGTGAGTGTCTTTTTAATTTATGTACGTGGATAGGTGTCACTGTTTAAAATTCTATTACATGATTAGGGGATTAGATGAAGGAATCTCTTAAAATATGTGTAGAAAATGTTGCTACAAATAATTATGAGCATGACCCTTTACTGTTGCATAAGGTTTTTAGTTGCTTTCACAACGGATTACTTCAATCCAATGTGAAATTGAAAGATTAAACATTAACACCTTATATTGAAATGAAGATCCCAGACCTTAGAGATATGTGTGTGAACATGTGAACGATAAAATGAAGGCTTGGAATTTTTTGATGGTGTCTCTCATAGTAATCTTCTTAAGAGTGAAGCAAGTGATTTCATAGTAATCTTTTTAATGGTGAAGCAAGTTATTTTATGATATGAAAATATGTATGAGATTAGATGCATATGATATGGTTTTAGGTAGGGAGGGGAATATATGGGGTTAAATGTGCATGTAATGTATAAATAGTTATGTGATAGGGTCAACCTGATAAAGAAGTGATTACATGTTCAATGTTTGAACTTGTATAGAGATTATGTAGTCATTATTGTAATATGTGATTGGGATGTATTTGAGTGTTTCGAGGAGTTTCTCCTATCAATAACTATATAGGACTTGTTCTTCATGATCGCATTGGCACACATGGTGTACTTCTGATTTTTATGTCTTTGGACCATAATATTAGCTATTGGAGTATACAAACATAGGGTTTTACTGCTTCAAAAATGTAATCTTGAAATCTTTTCTATAACTTATTTTTTTATGAAATTTAGGATGGTGATATTTTGAGCATAGTTATAACATATATTGAGGAATATATTGTAATAATTTTAATTTTTTTTTTCATTATAATTTTGGAGATATAGCCTAATAAAGTTAGGGTTTATGAATGATTTGGAATTACTTTCAAACAAGTCACTAATATTTTCTACAATGTTTTCTTTGTGAAGCTTCGAACCATGAAATTTTGTATATAATGAGAAGAAATATATAGTAACGTCTGGTCAAAATTTTGAAATTTTCGATATTTTGTACATTCTAAAATATACAGTGTGGAATGTAGGGTTTGTGAATTATAGTCTTAAAATTAGTTCCAAATGAGTAATTATTAATTTTTTGATACAATTTTTTGTGGGGATGTTTTAGACCATAAAAGTTTTAACATGTTGAGAATATTTTTGCAAGTATGTTTGATAAAAATATAGATTCTTGTTCACTATAATTTTGAAGATATAGTGCGTAGAAGTCAGGGATTGTGAATGGTCTTGAAACCAGTCTCAGATGATTGACTTTGTAGTTTTATCTATACTTAGTTTTTTTGGAAACTTCACATAATGTAAGTTTAATCAAATTGAGAAAGTATCCTGAGGGACATACATAATTTTTCAGATATTTTATTTCACCATAATGTTGATGATATACCTTGTGGAAGTTAGAGTTTGTAAATGGCACTAAAACTAGTCTTGAATAATTCATGTTGGTATATTTATTGTAACATTTTCATAGAAGAGTCTTAGACCATAAAAATTTTAAAGATTTGAGGAAAGATACAATGTACTTTAGGTAAAAAGTTTCATAATTGTGTTCAAACAATTGGATATGTGGCAGGCTATACAAATTCACTCCGGGAAAAGGTCCAAAATTCCCAAGTTTTGGGAAAGTTACCATAACTTTAAAGAAAAAAGGAGACATTTATTGATATAAAAATTTTCCCATAAATAATTTCTTATGAATACACATGGTAACATATAAAATTTAAAAAGAGAAACTAACTAGTGTCTAAAACAAGAATGGAAAAAGGGCGTATTGGAGTTTCTCCTCAAGAAGTGCATCCACAAATCTCGTTGTGTTCTTTTTCCTAATCCCATGATGATGTTTATGCATACTTTCCACCCTCATGGATGATTTTGTTTGATTGGGTTCGATGCGACCCATCCAAATGCTTCTAAGTGGCCACTCTCTCAGATTCTTGAATGATTGAAATTTCAAATCCCAAGACCACCTTGTCCATTACTTAGAATTAACCTTAAAGAAATTGAATTTGGTAAAAATGTCTTCTTGGTTTTCCTTATTATTTACCAAGGTTTGTGCTATGAGATTCTTTCCCAACTAGTAGGTTTAAATATGTTTAAAATACTTCGTTTCTTGTATGTGAAAGTGGACCAAGTTAGATACTCATCCTTGAGCTTCCTCAAGAACTTGGGCCTTAGATAGGATCAATATTTTAGTTGACAACTCATCCTCTGGCTTTCTTATCTCCTATTTGGCTATTTTAGAGAATTTGAAATGGCAGTCTTTCTCAACCTCCAATGGTTTAGCCGCTATCATGGAAGAAAGAGTAAGGTGTCCCAAGATAGAGGCCATATAGGCCCCCTTATTTTGCTTCCTTCTTTACCCACCAACCAAAATAAGAAACAAACATGTCTCCAACTAAGAAGAATATCAAATAAAGGAGGAACGAATTGATTACAAGCCCCAGTAGCCTTGGTTACTCTTGAACCACCCTAAAATGTTCTGAGGGAATGCCCTATGATGTGAAACACATCCCACTCAAAGCCAAAAAGAAAACTAAGATTGCCAAAAAAAAAACCAACAAAAAATGAATTTGATCTCTACATACACAATGGTAGACCAATAATAAACCTGAATAGAACTATTTTGCATCTTACAAACTTACAAACTTAAATGACTACCATTGATTTCAAATCAACTAACCAAATTTTTTTTAATCACAAATTATAAAATTCATTTTCTAAATATTTTTTTATACCTTTACATCTAATTTTGAAAATATTTCTAAATAATTTATACACATTTTTATATTATGAGAATGTTCTCATACATGAGTCTCTAAATTTCAAACATCTACCTTCAAAATGTTATGTTTTACTTAAATTTTTTCCTTTCAAATACAAAGTCGATATCTAGTTTGTTTTATTATGTTATAGCTTTTCATTGTCCATCAAATTTATGCAAGGAAACATTAAGCTTTAAAAAAAATAAAAATATTATCATTAATTATAACCCTTCAGTCTTACATCAACCCTAGATTTATTCGCAAACCCAATACACTAGTAAAACAACATTGATATAAAAGCTACACAAGTAAACCCCGTTGTTACAGACAACCTATGTTTTCTTTGCCAGAAGTAACAGAAAATTTCATATAACTGTAATTGTATTTCCTTGGATCACATGACATACTCTCACATGCCTAGCAATTCCATTTACAATACAAATTCTGTTGAACAGTTCTCAAGCATGAAACGATCCCAAATGACATTATCAGAGGCCTTAGAATTATCAGCATCATGTGTAAACAAAATATCGAGTAGTAGGACTGTAACATCCGCATCAAATAACAAAGTGTTGCTTCCGCTGCAGAAACGCTTGGGCGAGTTGTCATCCTTGTAATTTTCCTCGCGGATGCACTTTTGTTGGGCCATGCTGATAACAATACATGAAATAATTGGATATATTATAACTTCACTTGTATTCTGTTAGACTAGAGTGTACATAACTCACAATGGATTCATACTTAGAGACTTAGATGGCAATAGCAGAGAATAATTCACAGAGAGAAACAACAAGATTACTCAATCAGAAATAGTTGAATAGATAAATCGATCATTGGAGAGTATAAATCACTTTGCATTATACAATAGGCTTGGGCCTTGGCTTGCCTTCCTTGGTCAGAGAAATTACAAATTTATAGATGTAGAAGAAGGATCTAGAATCTTGTATGTGGTTTAGATGGAGATCTAGAATGATTTAGAAACTAATGGTGGTGTAGAAAGATCTAGAATCTTGGAGATCTAAAAATATCTGATCTAGGATCCTACGTGAATTTGGCTTCACATTTAACATTCTCCCACTTGTAGCCAAATAAGAGTCATCAAGTCACACCGAGTGCTACCATGCCTCTACATAACTCATGTTTATTTCATGGTAGAATCTTAGTGAGAATATCAGTAGGGTTCCTATCTGTATGGATCTTTTCCAAGGATCATTGTTCTTCCTCCAACACATGCCAGGTCCAATGGTACCTTAAGTCAATGTGCTTGGTTTTTGAAATAAATGCTAGGGCTTTTGCCAAGTGAATGGCACTCTAACTATTGCAATATAACACATGCTTGTCCTACTTTATTCCTATCTCTCCTAGGAATTATTGCATCTGCAACATCTCTTTACAAGCTTTTGTTGTAGCTATGTACTCTGCTTCTGTTGTAGAGAGGGATACTATTCTTTGTAGCCTTGACACCCAAGATACTGTTGCACCTGCAAATGTATACAAATAACTTGTAGTGGACTTTCTGGTATCCATATCTCCAGCCATATCTGCATCTGTAAATCCTTCAAGCATAGTCTCATCATGACCAAAACATAAACAATAATGACTAGTACCCTTGAGGTACCTCAAAATCCATTTTACTGCTTCCCAATGTTGTTTTCCTAGATTGGCAAGGAACCTACTCACTACTCCCACTGAATATGCAATGTCTGGTCATGTGCATACCATGGCATACATCAAACTACCAACTGCTGAAGCATAAGGAATCTTGCTCATCTCTTCTTTCTCCTTGTCATCACTAGGACATAATTCAATACTCATCTTGAAGTGGGCTACAAGGGGTGTACCAACTGGCTTGGCATCCTTCATATTAAACTTGTCAAGCACCTTCTTGATATATTTTTCTTGTGACAGCCACAACCTTTTGTTTTTCTTGTCACGCATAATCCGCATGTCCAATATCTATTATGCTAGTCCCAAATCCTTTATTACAAATTTGCTACCCAAATATTTTTTCAACCTATTGATATTATTCTTATCATGCCCAATAATCAACATGTCATCCACATATAACAATAATATGATATACTTTGCTTGATCATATCTCTTGATATAGACACAATGGTCAGCTTCCAACCTTTGAAATCCCTGTTCCAACATGAATGAATCAAATTTCTTGTACCATTATCAAGGTGCATGTTTCAACCCATAGAGACTCTTCTTCAACCTACAAACAAGACCTTCTTTCCCTTTTTCTATGAAGCCTTTTCGCTGCTCCATATAAATTCCTTCCTCCAATTCACCATGAAGGAAAGCAGTTTTTACATCTAATTGTTCACATTCTAGTTCTAAAGCAGCAACTAGACCAAGAATGACTCTAATGGATGACATTTTAACAATAGGTGAGAAAATTTTAGTGAAGTCAATACCTTCTTTTTGGGAAAAACCTTTCACCACTAACCTTGCTTTATACCTCTCCTTTTTTCATCACCTTCATGCTTAATAGTGTAAACCCATTTGTTTTGTAGAGCCTTTCTACCTTTTGGAAGGTTTACCAACTCCCACGTTTTATTTTCCAGCAAAGAGTTCATTTCTTCTTCCATTGTTTTCTTCCATTCTTTACTGTGCTCAACTTTACATGCTTCTTGAAAACAATTAGGCTCACCTTCATCAGTCAACAAAATATAGTTTGAAGGAGGATACTTTTGTGAAGGCTTATGAGCCCTAGAAGATCTGCGAACCAACTGTCGTGGTGCATTATCAGGTTGAATCTCCTGTAAAGGTTCGTGCAAGATTCCTTCTTCTTGTTGTTTATCATTTTCCACTTGTTTTTCTTCATGCTCTTGAATTTGTTGTTCATTTTCTTGTATTGGTGGTATGTTTTCCTGCTACTCTTCAAACCTCTCAATAACTTTCTTGACCTCCAACTCACCTACAATCCTTTTGAACATTTATGACTTATTAAATATAACATCCCTGCTTCTAATGATTTTATGTTTAACTGGATCCCATAGACGATAACCAAAATCTTCATCTGCATATCCCAAAAAAATACATTTCATATATTTTTCATCTAGCTTAGTTATATTTTCTTTGGGAATATTTATGAGTTCTTCACATCCAAAGATTTTCAAGTGAGAATAATTCAAATATTTACGAGTCCAAACTTCTTCAGGGATACCACCATCCAAGGCTATAGTTTGAGATAATTTATGAGGTAGCAAACAGTCCCGACTGCTTCAGCCCAAACATTCTTCTCCAAACCAGAATTGGAAAACATACTTCGCACCTTTTCCATAATTGTGTGATTCATCCTTTCTACAAAACCATTCTGTTGTGGAGTACCAGGCATGGTCTTCTCATGCTTTATGCCAAACCTGTTACTATTTCCTTAAATGCATTTGAGCAATATTCTCCACCATTATCTGTTCTTAAACACTTTAGCAATTTGTTAGTCTCTCTTTCAACAACAACATATAATTTTTGAAATATTCCAAACACTTCACTTTTATTTTTCATAGGATATGCCCAAAACTTCCTTGATGCATCATCTATAACTGTTACAAAATATGATGCTCCTCCTAATGATTTGATGTTAATAGGCCCAAAAACATTTGAATGTACCAATTCTAACACATTTTTCTTTCTGTCATGGCCACCTCTAAGGAATGAAACTCTTCTTTGTCTACCATATATGCAATGCTCACAAAGATCAAGATTGTAGGATTTCAAACCTGGCAATAAATTTTTATCAACAAGGATTTTTAAGCCCTTCTCGCTCATGTAACCCAAACTCCTATGCCACAAATCTGTTGAATTTCCTTCTTTTGTGACAATAGCCAAATCTGTTTTTTCTATCATTGTCTTCAATATGTATAATGTTCATGTCTTGGGTCCTTTGGCCACGACCAATGCACCTTTGCTAATTTTCCAGCCTCCATTTCCAAAGCTTGTCAAATAGCCTTCATCATCTAGTCGTCCCATAGAGATTAAACTCATGCGCATTTCTGGTACATGCCTGACCTGTTTCAACAATATATCTTGTCCATCTTTCATCTTGATCTCGACATCTCCCACTCCAACAATACTGCAAAAATGATTATTCCCTAAATGCACTCTACCATAATCACCATGATTATATGCAACAAAACTATCTTTGCATGGGGTTACATGGTGAAATGCCCTAGAGTCAAGGATCCAATCAAAGCTACTGCTATACGTATATACACATGCATCCTCTACTGAAACAGTAAACAGCACATCACCATATATGGCTACATCAGTAGTCTCACCTTCATTTGTGTTGGATGACTTGCGATTTGTACTAGACGGTCTCTGATCCTTTTGTCCTTTCTTCCAGAATCAACATTATTTCTTCATGTGCCTAGGTTTGTCATAATGAAAGCAGATGATTCTGCCTCTCCTTGATTTTGATTGGCCTCTCAATCATGATCGCCCTTCTCGGCCTCGATCCATTCTCCTACCATGATCAGCTAGAGCTAGAGCCTCTCCTCCCTAGTTTTTCGCAATTGACTTGAGTCACAGCTCCTCATTCATTAAACTACTATTGACATAATCATACTTCAGGGTCCTTGCAGTTGTTGAAGTTCTCATAGCTACAATTAAATTTTCCCAGCTATCTGGCATAGAACACATTAGCAAAATAGCTCTAATTTCATCATCTAAAATGATTTTAACAGAGGCAAGTTGATTAGTAATAATTTTAAATGCATCCAAGTGCTCAGCAACTGAAGCACCCACCTTCATTTTCAGATTACAAAGCTTCTTCATTAAGAACACTTTGTTTGATGTCGTGTTCTTCTCATATAGATCATGGAGCTTCTTCCATAATCCTTCTGTTGTCTTTTCTCTAGACACATTGAAATAAACATTCTTTGCTAAATATTGGTGGATTGTTGCAATCGCCTTTCTATCTAGCTTATTCCACTCTTTATTTTTCATCGATGAGGGTTTCGTTGTTGTGCCCTCAATCGGCAAACATTGATCCTTTAAAATCAATATATCCTCCATTTGTGATTTCCATAGGGTGAAATTAGCCCCACTCAACTTCTCCGTATCTATAACTTTTATCTCCATTTTCAATCAAATTCATGCCCCAAAAGGCAAAAAACTCCACTTAAAAATAAAACTTTAATTATTACTCTTTAGTAATAATGACCTTCCTCCTTTTAAAATACTCTTTTCTCCTTTTTAAAATATACTTTTCAAAATTCCAACATATAATTATATATGTTTCATATTAAATATAAAAAAATATATAATATTTAAACCTTTTCACATTTCACACATACATATGTTGGTTTGAGAAACAAATTGACGTATACGTGCAAGTTTGATGTGAGAAAACTTACGAACACCATGATTCAACTCCAAACTCCACAGATCTCCACATTTCAGGCTCCAGCAACATGTTTCAACATAGATCCACGGCCTTGTTTTTCTTGTAGCAACTGTCTTTTAGTTCCAGTGTTCCTCAGCTATTTCCTGGACAGATCCTTCAACAGCTCTAGGGGTGACAAGCAATGTTTTAATGAACGCTGCCAGAGTAAGGCAATGGCACTAAGAGGCTTGCACAGTGGATATTCGACCCTAGATCTGATACCAATTGTTAGACCAGAGCGTACATAACTCAAAACAGTTTCATACTTAGAGACTTAGATGGCAATAGCAGAAAATAATTCACAGAGACAAACAAATGGAGAAACAACAAGATTACTCAGTCAGAAACAACAGAATAGATAAAACAATCACTAGAGAACAAAAAACACTTTTCATTACATAATAGGCTTGGGCCTTGGCTTTCCTTCCTTGGCTAGAGAAATTACAAATTTATAGAGGTAGAAGAAGGATCTAGAATCCTGTATGTGATTGAGATGGAAATTTGGAATAATCTAGAAACTAATGGTGGTGTAGAAAGATCTAGAATCTTGGAGATCTAGAAAGATCTGATCTAGAATCCTGTGTGAATTTGGCTTCACACTTAACATATTCAATATTTGAGATTCAAGATTCTGAGTTTTGAGTTGGTTGGAATTTTTAAAGCATCCAACTAGCAATGGCTATTTAAACAATGCATAAGGTTTGGATAGATTGTTTTCGACGAGTCAATTTCTCGCACTGTGAATTTATCATATCTCTGGTCGTAACAAGAAGAGGAGGGTTCTTCTTTTAAAAAGGGGAGGTTTGGATAGGCTCTCCCAAGGTATAGATCCTATAGCCCGCGTATTTTTCTTTCTCTTTATTCACCAAGAGACCTACATAAAACACCACCACGTGGGAGGAATATCAAATAAAGGAGAAACGAACCAATCACATACCCCATCCGCCTTGGATCGTACCTGACCAAGTTGAAAAATTTGCTTGAGTTAACACCCTAGGATGTGAGATTCTCATCCCACCCCAATCTAGAAGAATGAAGCAAAGATGTCATAAATAAACTAGTACAGAAATGACATTTTGATCCCTGGGTCACCGTGATAGAACTAAGTGGTGCTAGCTTGCATTTTGACTCACTCCATTTACTATGAGACAACCAACCAAAGAAAGAAAAGTCTAACAAAAAATTATGAAATTGTTTTTTAAATATTTGTAAATTTAATATGGAAAATTATCTCTAAATAAATCAGTAATGTATTTTCTTATTTATTTTAGAAGAATGAAGCAAAGATGTCATAAATAA
Source organism: Pinus taeda (assembly GCA_000404065.3). Classification (NCBI taxonomy): domain Eukaryota; kingdom Viridiplantae; phylum Streptophyta; class Pinopsida; order Pinales; family Pinaceae; genus Pinus; species Pinus taeda. Next base: position 77,386 of record APFE030491082.1, on the reverse strand, counting down.
ACTAGTACAGAAATGACCTTTTGATCCCTGGTCACCGTGATAGAACTAAGTGGTGCTAGCTTGCATTTTGACTCACTCCATTTACTATGAGACAACCAACCAAAGAAAGAAAAGTCTAACAAAAATTTATGAAATTGTTTTTTAAATATTTGTAAATTTAATATGGAAAATTATCTCTAAATAAATCAGTAATGTATATTCTTATTTATTTTATAAAAATAAGCATAATTATTATACTCATAGAAATGCTTATTTTATAATAAAAATTCTAAAAAACTATTTAATTATCAATCAATTTTCTTTAAAATATTTTAAGTAATACACCTAAATTAAAGGTTGTTTAAGTAATATACATAAATCAAAGGCTGAGATTTATTTATAATAAGGTAGTTATGTCTTTCATTTTCTTCGTATTAAAAGCTTGTTTATGGATTAAGAATGCCCATGAATAAACTCGTGGTGAATCCCACATGGTTAAGAATTTTGTTACATTTTTTTAAATGTATACATGTTTTATTTATATATGTATTTTTTAATAATAATAATAATAATCATTCATTTGTATTTAGAAAAATAAAAACTGAATTGGTGTCAACGGGGCATTATTGGATTTTTTGGAATTTAGTGGGCATACTAAACAATACATTTAATTTGAATACTCATTGGAAAATAGCTCTAAAAGTCATATTATTTAACCTCATACCAATACCAACCTAATACACCTCTCCAATTTAAAAAATCCTTTCACTAGATACATATCTATTTTTTCTAATATAAAAAACCTTTTTCCTATTATATACTCAATATATTATGTCATTTTTTCCTCAATATATATCCCCCAATATGAATGCACATTATATGATATTGCTTCCACAATAACCTCTTTGTGGTTTTTTTGTCTTTCAATTATATTTTTAGCAATTTGAGATGTATGATGAAAGAAGTGGGCCTAGAGTAAGAGTGACTCTCTTTACAGAGCACCAACCCATAATTCCAAGTGACATGGTTTTCCTTGAATTATAGTTAACTTGCATTAGCGGATAGCAGCAACTATTGATGACCGTCATCATTACTGATTTGACCAACATTTACTAGCTATTTCATTTATAAAACTACATTAATATATAACAGTGTGTAAATTCTAAATATCGACCTTAAAAAGTTATTGTAGTTTAAAATGCATGTTGCTTGTTATAACTTTTCATATTTTAAACAACTCAGAAATATATTTGCTAGGTAATATAAGCATACAGAACCTATAAAAATATTTTCGTTACGTAGAACTCTTCAATCTGATATCCACCTTTGACGTCATACTTTTAGGGTTTACCAAATTTCTTAGACCCGCGAATAAGTAATCCTAGACCCTCTTTCTCAATAAAATACCATTGAAATAAAAACTACACAAATTTCCCTGAAACCTATAAAGCCCATTATTGTGGATCAATCTGTGTATTGCAGAGCAAGAACTGAAGACTTTACATAACCGTAATTGGTTCGCATGAGATGGTATTCTCGCATGCCCAGCAATTCCATTTACAATCCCGATTCAGCTGAAGAGTTCTCAACCACGAAACCATTCCAAATAACATTCTCAGAGGCGTGAGAAATAAAAGTTGATTCATGGTCACTGTTCCTCCGATCAGACAGCGAACTGGAAGGGATACCCAGTTCCTCATCTGTGGCGCGCAGAAGATATTCAATGTTCACGCTGCTAGTAGTGGAAGGGATACCCAGTTCCTCATCTGTGGCGCGCAGAAGATACTCAATGTTCACGCTGCTAGTAGTGGAAGGGATACCCAGTTCCTCATCTGTGGCGCGCAGAAGATACTCAAAGTTCACGCTGCTAGTGTCATTATGCATTTCACATGATAAATCCGGCGGTTCCCCATCAACAAATGACGAACTAGGGTTATCTGCTGAATTATGACTACATATCGAGTATCCTAGTTCAGTGTCTAGGGAGACCGAATTAATGTTCCTCTTGTGGCAAGAATTAATTTCCTGTTCGAGGTTTGCCATCATATCCAACACCAATGCATTTTGGGCCGTTTCTAAATTCTGACCATTAATCTCATCATCATCTGCAAGCAAAAAATCGGCTAGCAGGACTAGAAAATCCGCAACACATAACGAACTGGTGTTGCTTCTGTTGCAGAAACGCTTGGGCGGATTCTCATTCTCGTAATTTTCTTCTGTGCTGCGCTTGAATTGGGCCATGTCCTTGCTCAACAGTTTGATTACTAAAGTTAACTCTTTTGAGTTTCAATATGTAACCTATTGGGAAGAAGCTTTAACAGAAACACAAACATAATAGCTCGATTATATATATATATTATATATATATATATATATATATATAAAAGCATTGACGTCGAAGAGACGCATTCTGCATTCTGTTATTGTTGGCCGAGAAACTCTAGAAAACCGTGTTGCAGAATGCATGGAAGTTGACAAGACGAGTAGGCCAAAGCTCTCTGGAATGTCGGTTTCCCGGTTTTATACGGCAGACCCTGAGCATTCGGTGTCGGTAGGAACTTGAAAAGCATTCCACCAGCAATTGAGATTTAAACAATGTACAGTGTTTTGACGGATTGTCTTTGCAGGACAACTTTAAATTTGACGGGTCAACTTCCAATACTGACCCGAGCGAACTCGTTGTATCTCTGGATTGTTTGAAAGAAGACGAGATTTTGTTGCGATGGGAGAGGTCGTCAAAGGTATCCATTCAACCACGATTTTGAAATTGCAAACGTGTTAAAAGGCGCGTTCTCGGTGTTTAGAAAGATCGGTTTGTCTGGGAAAAGATGGATGGTTGGGTGACGGAAAAAATGGAAAGAATTTATTAATGCAGAAAAAACAGTGATATTTTTATCTTTATTGTAAATGTAAACAATCTGATAGAAGAATTTTGGTACAGATTAAAAATTTGAAATATAGAAAATTTTCATATGTTTAAAAGCAATACTGAATTTCCCTAGTTTTTAATATGCAAATTAGAAGTGTATTGTTAGATGTAAAATTTATAATGATTTATATAGAGTCCTTATATAATGTTGGCGATTTTTAAAGTAAAATTATTTTATATTGTAAAATTTTCGCTGAATTACTCTTATAAAAAATGGAAATTGATTGATTTTTTGTGAAAAAATCACAGAAAATTAGTTACTTGCAGATATTAGCCCCTTAAAATTTTCATGTTAGAATTCTAATTTTTTCAAATTCCAAAAAATCCAAATTAAAAATAAAAAAATTTATTAATATTATTATTTCAAAATATTAATGAGATTTAAAATGAAGTCATTTAAAAAAAATATTAATGCGGAAAAAAGAGTAATATCTTTATTTAAATTTACATTCAAAAGAAAAATCTGCAAGATGGGTATATCTAGGGAGATAATTTGTCTTAAGGCAATTGCTCCCTAGATATATCAATCAAAAAATTGAAATATTTTTATATTCGATAGTTGGATCAAATTGGAAAAGCCCCAAAGTTA
>APFE030491082.1:31099-72975 GCA_000404065.3 Pinus taeda | reverse complement strand
ATAATTATGTCCCATACTTTTAGCTAATTTAACCCTTAATACAGGATCATTAAGAATATTTAAAATTTGGTAAATAAATTTTGGAAATATATTTGATATTACTCTACTCCATCAAATTTCAAAATATTCCCTGGATAAAATCATGTTCAACTCAAAGACAAAAAGGGCTTGTGGTTTATTACAATATAATCACAATTGTTTTTTGTCTTTCTATTAGATGAATAACTTCCAATAACTACCACGACTACCACTACGTGACAAAAGGTGATTCTAACAACTACCCTTATCACTCCTAACTGCTTCTTTTTGTAAACATAAATAAATTAGGGGATTAGAAACTTGAATCTATATCACACTTCATTTTCACCTAGCTGCCAACGTAAGCAAACCTAAAAAGTTATAATAATATATTCTTAATATCATTATTAAAATAAGTATTAAATTGGTGTATATGGTGTTTTTACATGTGTAAAATGACATTTTTATTTATATGAAATACAACCTTTTTCCATATAACATTGCTAAAAATTATCAAAATCTACATATTATATTCCAATAAACTAATTATAATACTATATAAAAACAAGCCTATATTCTTAAACTATATTACAAATTATTGCTTTCAGAAACATTAATATACAAAAATTTAAAAAATCTAAATTTAATCTAAATCTATAAATAATATTATTTTTAAATATAATACATAAGTAAAACCTGATATATTTTTTATTTTATTTTATTAAATTTACCAAATATAAATAAGAATTTTGTGGATATTGCTTTATTTGGTCAATTTTAAAGGTATCTTCAGAATCCAACGTTTTGGAGACTCCAAGAGGGTGACAGACGGTACGATATGTAAAATTCTAAGTTCAATGAGTATATCTCTACTATTTTTTAATTACATTTGGGATTTTCTTCATTTTACCCCGAAAGAAAATGAGTTCAAAGATGCTCTTAGACTTAATGTAGTTTTTTCTTTCTCGGCTTGAAGTTAATTTGAATTACTAATTTAATAGAAATTGAGTTTTTTTAGTTTTATTAAAAAGAAATTGTTTAATTTAATTTCTTTTATGAATTTATAGTCTTATCGTATAGATATATTTATTTAATAAAAAATCAATTAATACTTTTGCGTAAATGTTTTCCATTATACCTTAATCATGTATTTTGTATATTTAAATAATATTTTATTTTCATGATATAAATAAATTAAACAACTATTAAAACAATGTTTAACTAGAAAGAATTGATATACAAATATGTCTTCACGTATTTCAACTATTCATATATATGTTCCATTTTTTATATAAATAGGAGAAGTAATAACATGTATTTAATCGTATATTATAATCAATTCACTTTTTTTAATTCACAAGTTTAATGTCATTGAGGCTCTAAAGTACTCTAGGTTCAAAAGTGTTATTTAGTTTGTTGCTTTTATAAATAATTTTTTTTAGGGTTAGTGTAGTTAGTTAGTATTTTGTTTCTTTTATCAAAGTGGTTAGTGTAGTTAGTTAGTATTTTGTTTCTTTTATCAAGGTTGCAAGTTGTAAGACACTTTTTAGTTGGTTGCAATTTCTTTGAAATTCAAAAGGGTTGAGTTATGTTACTCTTGGCATGGATTCAATCTTTACTCATGCATCTATAAAATCTAGGATATCATTCTCGTTACTTCTTGTCAACCACTAAGAAGTTTGACATGTTGATGTAGTGTGGAAAAAACACACTTTCATTTGAAAACATTAACCAGTTTCACTTTAAATTTAGTTAAAAAATATTGGAATAGATAATTCGAGTTTTTAAATTTGTATAATTTTAATGTCCTTGAGTTTATGCATTTAAAAATGCATTTTAAGTAATAAAAAACAGTGATTTGATCAAGAATTATATTGTTAGATTTCAATGGAAAAGAAAATGTAGGACAATCATACTTATCCAAAAAGGTAGAAAACTAGTTAGGGTTTGTGGACAACATGAAATATTATTCATAAAAAACTAGAAATAAATTTTGATATAATTGATCACATAAATAAGTACATAAAGCAATGACACATACATTTAATATAGTATCTGCATGCTCATGAGGTATAGAACAGAAGGTGATAGGGTGTTCTTTTAATGTACACAATAATGTGAAGTTCATTTGCTCGAAACTCCATGGCAAAAAATCCATTCATGTTAAGCGCTAGCGTGACCTAGGTCAAGTGTGATCTCTGGGTGATTTTGATGCCTTAAATTCCCATAGGTCATGACTACTAAAGCCATAGGTTAGATGTGATAGCCATCTCAGGGCTCACGTATCCTAGAAAATAGTATATCTATATCTATATATCTATATTATATATATATATTATATATATATATATATAATATATATATATATTTATATTATATATATATATATATATATATATATATATATAAATCAATCTTCAAAATTGGTAAACTAGAGACAAACTCTCATTGATTAATAATGAGAAAGGGATAAGGCAACAAAGAAAACCATCATTAGTCAAAAAAATTATGATCTTGTTACACTAAGAGTTGAAGATGAAAAATATTCTCCTCAAATGCCTTGCATACACCTATATTAAATCACAATTTCAAGATATTTTTTACAATATTGACTTTCATAACTTTTTAATTCATCAACATTATCTAGTAAGGCATTTATTAAACCATTTCAAGTGCAAACATAAAAATATTTAGGAAACCGAGTAGTTTCTTACCTTTATTAAGGTTTAATGGACCGAATTTGATCTCTATGTGTTGGGAATTGGATTATCCAATGCTCCCCATTTATTTTGTGAAATGTGCTTAACAACCTCTCGAGGATCCCTTAACTCAGGTGATGTGTTCATTTACTAAAGCGTGTGGGTTTTGCTGTAGCAAAAATCATGATTCCATCAAGTGGTGTAACTGCCAAGGATCTCGAGTTCGAAATCCCTAGTTCTCACTTGGGGGATATTGCTGGGAATAGACAAAATAACACTCAACAATAATGTGACATCAAGTCAACTATGCCAAAACTATGCTACCGACAATCTCCCCCTTTGGAATTGATGGCAACACCATAGCCACATCACCAACTGACCTTGTTTTACTTGAATTCCATTCTCCATCGTAGGCAATAGAATACAATGGTTTTTCTCCAAGAAGGATTTCCACCTAATATATGGTGTCCTCATGAATTGATAATGGTGTATGTGTTTCTCATGCGTATTGTTACTATCATGCTTTATTGTTCATGTGTTAATTTACTATAATATGTTTGGTACTACTTATTACATTGGTACTTCTAGTTAATGTTAAAATAGTTTTTGAATTGAAGTAGAGTACGGAAATGATGTTTACTAAGTATACGTTATTTGTGTGAGAAAAATTTGTACATACATGCATTTCTTTTATGAAAGTCACGTATATATTTTGAGCATGTGAAAAGGAAAAACAAATGGTAATCAGTGATTTGTACTGTAAAATACTGATTCATCCTCCCTGCCTCTTATTATTTTCAATATCCTAACACTTGGTATTAGAGAGGGTGTCTTCAAGTGTGACTTGGCCACTGAAAGGTAGATTTGGTCAATTTCAAAATCTTTTGTCTGATGAATATCTCTTGTCAATGCTGCTAACTATCAGGTATGGAGTGAACAGGTTAATTATGAATTTTTATCTTATGGATCTAAAGTTTTGAAGTTAGTGTGTGAAGGATATGGAAAATATCCCTTCTCAGTGTTGGAAGCATGACAATACTAAGAGGGTGGGTGAATCAGTATTGTGCCCTCGGTCAATCTTTTACAACTTTTTTCCTTTCTTTAATAGTTAATCGATTCATTCATTTACTAGAAACATGTCACAATGTATAATAGAAAATATATGCATGACAGACCAACGTATTACACATGCATAAACAAGTAAGCCATCAATAGGATATAAACATCAAGGAACATAGAAAAATATCACACATCAGACACAAGATATAAGGTGGAAACACAAAGGGAGAAAACCACCATCCACTTTTTCTATGTTTCATCTTCTTTTCATTAATCAAGATCTTCTTTTACATATGAATTTATCACAACTAGTGTGCAAGCCATAACTTTCCAATCACACGAGTAACTCTCACTCTAGGCCACTACCTATCGAAACTTTGCAGAAAACCGTCTGCCAAAATCCACTACTCTCATGACTTTGCATGGCACTAGTTGTTGGATGCCCCAACACCTGTATCTTTTCTAGCCACCACTAGAAGGAATAATCTACTCCCCATTTCTTAGAACACTACCTAAAGGATTTCTCTACACCCTAAATTTGTAAACCACCACTTTCCTCACTAATGGACCCAACCTTCAAGCTCTTTCTTATGGACCTTATTTAACGATTTTCACACTAGATCCACACAAAAACAACATAGAAAATTATGGGCCTCATTTCATCCCATTTTAAAATTGGACCCACACTAACAGTAATCTCAACAATAACACTACCAAACTGTCAAAAAAACTGTGCTCTCACACTCAAGCATCCCTCTCTCACAACAATACAATAATCTTCTCATGAAAACAGCATACCCTCAAATACTACACATGGGCACTCAACAAGCTCATACACATGCAATCTCTCACTAGGCTCAATCTCAAACCCTCTACACTACTATTCACAATAAAAACATAAATATGTCAACAACATAACAATATGTGGGTTTTTGGTGCAAGCACACATCTCTCACAATATAACTCTATCCCCATAACCAACAACAATTCTAACTCATACATTAACCTCTCATCATACACAAACCACTCACAATCAAGCTGCCTTCAATACATTAGTAGCAACATACATACTATGACCATAATTTCTCACTCACACAATAGATAGCTACATACATTAACCAAACATTATATGGAATATGAGGAAATACAATTTTTTCTACATACAACAATGCTACATGCCACATTACCACATTCTATGATAGATACAAAATCGTCAATGCACATAGTGTCTCCCTAATTAGCTACAGGTACATCTGGCTAGACATACACTCTACTTCTTCCATCAAAACACAACAAAAAACAAACACTTCAGGTGTTCATGTTTTAGTTTCTACGTACTTGATCAGTGGAAATGTTTTGTTTAATCTACCATGTGCTTTTCCCTACTTCAGATAACATATACACACTAACTCTCCATGACAATTCCCACTCTCTTGCAATGATCTTCACTTAGACTTTCTCTTCATTCACACTTTCTCTTCATTCTATGCACACTGGACTTGGTGTGTCATGCACACTATACATGCAATGACATTATACACACTCCTTTCTCATTGTATCCAACATTACCAAGATCCAATATTTCGGTATATGAAAAACAACATTCCAATGCACCAGATCAACTATAGCAAAGTGTAATAATTACGTTCCATAATGATAGAGATTGACAAAATCAATACCTTCTTGGACTAAATCAACTACAATGATTAGATTGATCACTACACCATCATTGAAAGACTAATTATGCACACATTCCTTTGGATACCAATTCAAGAGTATATGGTGTAGACTCATTAAATTGAACCTTCTAATCAAAACCATGGGAAAATTCCATTGTAAAATCTTGTGGTATTTCATTCTTGCACCTACAAAAAATTGTGCACGAATTGAATAAGAAACTTGCCATTAAACTGTGGAGGAATATAATGGGGAAGAATTCAGCACTAGTCCATTACTTCACTATGATAATTAAAAAACTACGACACTCCTCTAACTTAGGTAAATTCAAACTTTATTTTCTCAAAAATTGTTTCCACTTATGCTACAACTTGTCGTGCACCTCTAGGACCCGTGCACACTTCAATAACACCAAGAAATAATTAGTCAAATCACGTGCAAGCTCATCAATAGCTAGTTGACATTAATTCCCTAACTCAATTGGCTAATGAGCTTCCCAAGGTTGACATGAATGCCAACACCATGTAGAAAACATTCTCCCCCTATGGTGTTGATTGCAACCTACAAAAAGAAACACCAAACTAACTTCATTTCATTCATCTCTTACTAACTCGACTCACTCCCTACTAATGGATGTGTAACTCTAACCCTTTGACATCAATGATTAAGGGTGGCCCAAACATGTTGAAACATCATACTACTACCAATAGGAAATGTTGATATAATATATTTGTTGGTGAAACCAGATCAACTACCATTATCACTTCAAAACAGGCATGATGAATTAAGGAAAATGTTGTCTCCATGCAAACAACAAACCTCTCTACCAACACCGTTCTCTTCTCTCATCGAATATGCTCCCCCTAAACATGTAGTAGGGGATACAAACATCTAATCCAAGTTTTTTTACAATATATCTTGTTGTCTCCATTTCTTCCTTGCCATATGAAAAAGGCCACACCAATTGACCAATTACTCCAAAACTAAATGATGAAAATGACATACATGAATTTATAGTGAGAATACATGGCAATGTCAATGATACACAATGTTGTTAAAATGATATTAGAGAGACCATACATGGTTTTAATATGAATTACTTTTTCATTGCACGTGTGACACAATAATTCTTCTATTGCATGATCATGACAAGGACTCATTTCCCATACATGCCTACACCACTTTACCAACATCTATAAACTAGTAGGAAATGAGAAATTAGTGACTAGGTAACTAAAAATGTTAGTCATCATAGCTTGTCCAAGTTAAATACTACTAAGATTGAGTAATCTTAAGAGATCCAACTAAAAATGACTATTTACTCTCAATTTAAAATATACAACTATCTAATAAGTAATACAACTAAACACGACTAACATGAATGACTAATTTAGTCCAGAGAAAAAAAAAAAAAAAAAAAAAAAAATAAATAAATAAAATAAATAAATAAATAAATAAATAAATAAATAAATAAAAAATGACTACCTAACAATAATGCATTAATACAAATCAATATCTTATGTTAGTTATTTTAATTATGGCACTTCAACAATGTAAACTTGCAAGTGATAGGGAATTCAAAGTTTATTATAGATTGGTTGAAAAGTTATGCTTACTTAAAAACTTCTTTATTAGATCAGTGAGTGATTAGACTTAGTGGTTGATTAGAATCTTCAGGGTTATATCCTTTGATCACATTCATATGGAATTAAACCTAAAGGTTGATAGATTATACAAAATGGTAGTGGGCTAACATATAGGTCAAATATAGTATGAAGAATACTCGTAAGGATAAGAATACATTATGTAAAATAGAAAAAACAAATAATCTTCCACAATATTGAATTAACACCTAATTTGACATTGCAAACACAAATTAAAAAAAATACACCAAACACACCTATAAGATATATATACCTTCTTTACTTTAATAATTATGATTAACACCATAAATTTTGAAAATTTTAAAATAACTATAAATAAATCTATAACTTCTTTCATACATTAGTTGTCATGGTCATTGTTAACTCGTAAAATCCTAAAAATAGTCCTCTAAAAAGGCCTGTACCTCAATTAACAATTAAGGTGAACCCATAAAGTTGCTAATCAAATATTAATTCAAGAGTAATACCTTAGTTGTCTCAAACATTCGAAAATTATTCTTTTTCTTCTTCAAGAACAAAACCCAATAGCAATTCCCTACTTTGAAGATATAGTATTTCCATTCTTCTCTGAGAAAATCATATGCCTAAATCGCATTCCACATATACAAATTAATATTTACGCATCGATTCTTACCAATATAAAACCCTATATTTCTTCATAGGTATTTTTCCAACATGGTGTGAAAGCATCTATAGTGTACCTACGGGGGATAATATGGGGTACAAAGGCAGGTACCCAAGGGAATAATGTAATAATGGGATGGGCTATAGTAATAAATAAGGTGGTTAACCTGTATCATGTAAGGGACCACAAGTAGTTAGTAATAATGTAATGGGCCCATGGTATTAGATAGATGCTATTGAGGGAACCATGGTATTGACCCATGGTATTATATGTATGAGGCCTATATAGAGGCTAGAGACTCCCCATTGAGAGGTGTCAAGGATTATTGTATGAACAAGTGTATGGCTTGTGGAGTGTTCTCCTTCCTGCAAAACGTTTAATAAAATTCTCCACTTTTTCCCAAGAAAGTGCTATGATCCCACTTGTTATAGCTTTGATACCACTTGTTATAGATCTGATATGAAAGTATATGATGATAGAAATAAACCCAAGAAATAATAAGATAGAAATAGATAGAAATTCTTCTTTATTGATATCAAACCCTTAAGGCAAACCCTTAAGGTAGGGCAACACCATATATTCACTCCTTAAGGAAGGAGAACGCTCCACAAGCCATACGCCTGTTCATACAATAATCCTTGACATCTCTCAATGGGGAGTCTCTAACCTCTATGTAGGCCTCATACATACAATACCATGGGTCAATACCATGGTTCCCTCAATACCATCTATCTAATACCGTGGCCCCATTACATTATTACAAACTACTTGTGGTCCCTTACATGATACGGGTTAACCACCTTATTTATTACTATGGCCCATCTCATTATTACATTATTCCCTTGGGTACCTCCCTTTGTACCCCATATTATTCCCCCTAGGTACACTAAACTTCATTTGCACATGAATTGGTATTATACACCATTATCATTGTCATAAGTGGTATGGTTCTAGTTATATGTCTTAAGCATCTCGATCCTAATAAAGAAGCCACAAAAAAGGTGGCAGAATGAAAGAAGCAAATTAAAAAATGTTTTCCACAACTTTGGTTACATACTAATCCTTGCGAGGTACTCATAAGAAACCATTGTTAGGTATTTATCAATATTTGAAAATTCTTGTTCCCTAATCACACCCCAAGAAGATATACAATTTTTAATGGTTTGATATATTTTTATTAGACCAACAATTGAAAACTTAATTCATCGATCTACTTAGAAATAAAAAATTATTTACACTTTAGCAAATGTGAACTTTTGTTTCAAACCCTGGAATTAAAAAAAGTTAGATTTTACTTCAAACCATATATCGATGAATCATTATTTATATTGAAAATTTGCCAAGTATTCATGACATAATTGTTTGGTTTGTTTATTCTCATACATTGATTTCAGTTTCAAACTTTTATTTGATTAGTCATTTACATTCTTTATTTCTATTTCTAGCTCCAAGTTCATTTCTATTAATGTCGTTCACTCAATATTCCTACCTTTGGATTTGTAACGCTAAATTCATTATGTTTCATTTCAAAATTCCTGGCCCCAAACCTCCTCTATTTGAAATTTCTTCCTTTAGGCTTTAGAAGCATTGCAATTGATCCAAATAATTTGAGCACCACAAGTAGAATATTTCCAAGGGCATTATGTCCCTCAAAAGATGAATCAATACTCACATGTTGTAGCACCCTCCTCCCACATCTACCCAACCAACCGGCCAACCAGAGTAAACATGAGACAAGAGGCCACTATGATAAGATTCAACCTCCTTGGTGACTTTATGGAAATGGAATCAATGGAACATCACACAAAGTAATCCAATATCATCAATGGAACCTTCAGGATGCAAGTCATCCACTTAGACAACCTTTCCTTGGGTCCCATTGTTGTTTGAGAAACTTAGGGCAGAGTAACGCTCCCGAGACACTACATGGGTGAGTTATAACACTCCCTAGACACTACCAAGGCATGTTATAATGATCCCTAGACACTGCCCAGGTGAGTTTTTCTCTAAACTAATACTCTATTTTGCTAACATTCCTAGATTTGAGCCACCTTTTTCGGCCCACAACGTGGGACACTACCCAGAATGGAATGATCACTTAAAATTGGTAAGAATACAAGGAAATAAGGATGCAAAAGTGATAAACTAAATAAGACCTTAAGCAAAACCCTACTAGCCATGACAAGAATTTCATTAAACATATCATCAACATGTAATCTATAGGTGTAAATAACAAAATTAATTGTAGGGATCTCATACTTATATGAGAATATCTATAAACCATTGTTCCCTCATGCCATTTTCTACATTATCCTCCATTAAGTCATAGAAACATCATCCATTCACACACAAGTAAAGACATGTTAAGAGGCATACCTAGTTGTTGTCATAAAATGTGCATATAACCAGCTTAATAGGAACAAAAATACAATAAGCATATCAACCATCAAATCCATAAATACAACAGTACCTTTACACTTGAAAATCAAGGAAATAGATTTCTCATTAATGAATACAATGAACCAACTAGAGATGGGACTACCACATTCCACTAGACCATAGAATGGATGAGTCAAATATCTCTTCAGCCATTCACCCCCATTCCATATTCCAAACATGAATCTGGGATCTCATGGAACACATCAATCGCAACTCCTCCAGGGTTTCCAAAGGCCATCCACCTCAACCCATCAAACAATGATTCCACCTCATGGTCAGATATCACCAAAAACCATCATCAGATTGGTCTCCATCCAAGCCTCCCACAACTTCCAGAGTGTTTGTCCAACTAAGGCTTCCAGAACTAGTAACTCAACCCACAACTTATACAGGGCTTTCGAAGCATTTATCCAACCAAGCCTTCTAGGACTAGTAACTCAACCTAGCAAGGGCTTCCAAAGTGTTTTTCCAACCAGGGATTCTAGGACTAGTAACTCAACCCAAGCTATTACAGGTCTTCTAAAACGTTTTTTCAACCAGAGCTTCCAAGGCTAATAACTCAACCCAAGATAAATAAATATGAGAACCAACAAAGAAAAAACAATGGAAGTAAACCCACAATCACCATGGCTATCAAGGAAATGGGAAGGCTAGGCAAACCACTGTCAATCTAAGCAATCCTCCATTCTAATGACAGATCACAACTAAGAAACCACATGCATATGCCATGCATGCCAAAAATAGTTCAGAATCATACATGTAAATTAGTACGTGCAAGAAAATATGATGTAGTTGCTAAAGTTGATGATTTCTTGTGCTTTCTTGCTCTTCCTTTTCCTTCTCTCTCCAGGAATCCATGTATGCCACACCCACCAAGAGTGCTCCAAGAAAACACTAAGTCTCCAAGGGTATGAGAGAGAGAGAGAGAATAATGAGAGAGCTCCAAAACTGAACTGATAAAAGGTTGCACTAACCAAGCTTACCCGCTGATCCTCAGAAGCCTTTTATTAATGAGGCCTTTATTTTCTTCATTTTCCATTATTTTCCTTCAGTTTCCTCCTCACATGCAACCTGTGACCTTTCACCTTCCTTTTCTTTTAATTTCCATTAATGTCATAAATAGATGTGACAAAATGCCTTTTAATGCCTTTGCCAATTTTGTAGTGTACCTAGGTGGGATAATATGGGGTACAAAGGGAGGTACCTAAGGGAATAATGTGATAATGGGATGGGCCATAGTAATAAATAAGTTGGTTAACCCGTATCATGTAGGGGACCACAAGTAGTTAGTAATAATATAATGGGCCCATGGTATTAGATAGATGGTATTGAGGGAACCATGGTATTGACCCATGGTATTGTATGTATGAGGCCTATATAGAGGCCATAGACTCCCCATTGAGAGGTGTCAAGGGTTATTGTATGAACAAGCGTATGGCTTGTGGAGTGTTCTCCTTCCTTAAGGAGTGAATGTATGGTGTTGCCCTACCTCGAGGGTTTGATATCAATAAAGAAGAATTTCTATCTATTTCTATCTTATTATTTCTTGGGTTTATTTCTATTATCATATACCTTCATATCAGATCTATAACAAATTTCCTTAGCCATAAACAACCAAATGAACAACCATACTAGGATGCCATGCCAAACATTCCACTTGGAATACATGTCCCATTATATGTGGTAGTTATATATTTTTACATGGAATTTTCACTAGGACTATTACAGAACCATCCCCCTTGGTGGAACACCATCCTCGGTGTTTAATGACACCTATAACCAACATGCATGCTGAAAATAAAACATACTACCCATAGAACTTTATAACATAGCTCGTTGCAGTATTTACAATGAAATGCCTCCTCAAAACCAAAACATCATGAAAACATGACAACATACCCCATACTGGAGCTTTATAACATAGCTCATTAGAGTATTTACAATAACCACATATATGCATATACACATATGCACATTTTCTCAGTCAGCAGATAAAAGAATATGATGCCCACGTCCACAACAAGGGAATCTAGAGGCTCACACCTCCACCATCAAAGTAATACCAGGAATCGCCTCCTTCCTAGGAAGTCCAAAAGCCACTGGAAAGTCAAATCTTCATCCAATGCCCATCGCTATAATCCCATGCCACTTATCCTCTTAGAAAACAGTTATCGACTCATTGTCCTAGGGTGCACTCCTAATGTGCATATGATTCCATCTGGAAATGCTAATCATAAAAAAAAATCAATCTGTGACCTTCCCTTCTATACTACACATTCCCTCAAGAATCTGGTCACCCCTTTCATGCAGTCACTCACCTTCCAAGTTTTGTTGGCTTCCCCATCCCAGGGAATTCATCCCTTCTCAAGGCTTCCTCACATTGGAAGATACAAAAAAAGGCATATCCTTGCTTCAAAACCATCATATTGTTCATAGCATGCTCATGCTAATCAATGGACATTATTGGGTACCAGTGTCCATCAATGGCCCTGTTCCTATATGCTTTACTAGCATACTGTTGCATGTTCCAATTTCTTTCATTGTTGCTGCTAATTCTTGTAGTTCATTTCAAGTACCTAATTGGGCATGCTTATGCTTCTCGTACCACACACATAGCTTTCATTAGATTTAAAATAAATTAAAATAAATTCACATCATACCTCATTGGTAGCTCATTAATAAGGAGCAATCATGTTCGCTTCCTATCACAAGAAGCCAAATTAGCATATTTGACAAAATAAACATGTATTAAATATCAAATTAGGTTAGCTCGAAACATAACCATCAAAATCTAGATTAGATGTAATAACCATCATAACAAAAATCTTACATCACATGTAATCATCATAGACCTAAAATGTAAATCACATGCATGATAAAACTGAAATAAAACACTGATACTTATCCTTTAAACAATCCTTAGCTTCGACCTTTGTCCTTAATCTGTATACACCTCGGATTAGTTGCCACACTCGACAAACATCCATTGCCTTCTCCTCAACCATGTGCACATATGCATAGTGTGTATCACAAACATATAGCCACACATGATATACAACTCCATTCAATACATGCACCTACCTTGACATACAACACATACACCTACACCCATTTGATGCAGGAGCATCTAGAACATCTTCATTTGTAAATATGGAATAAAATGGGGATAGAATTTCTATGCTTTTTTAGTTAAAATTAGGATAAAAAAATAGGGAATAAAGCTTCCAGCTTTAAGTCATTGTGTAAAAAAGGAAAAATTTTGCTTTTCCTAGGAGATAAGGTCTTATCTATCCTTTATGTACATATCCATTATTATTATAAATTAATGAAGCAGCTACAGCTCTCATCAGAGAGGGAGGCGGCCTCAGAGCATAATTTCAAAACCTCTCTGGCATTTTAGTGTAATGGTTTTTTTTTTTTATGCATGCATCGTTGTTCTGATTTCATTCTTATTACAGTTGAATACAATATATATATGCGCCTTTTCATGGTGATGACTTGTTTAACGGCGGAGAAATTGATATGCTGTTATATTTGATATATCTATAAAAAACTGTGTGAATACCTTAATATACCTGTTCACAATGAATGAGGGCGCAACTGATATGCGGGGTTTATAAAATTGTTGGCAGCGTAATGACTGTTCTTTATATGTTCTCATATTCCTGATTGAATACATGTATGCGTGCTGGGGTCGATTTCTTTGATCCTGGTTTGTATTAGAGTCAACACATGTGGAAAGGGAGCGCGTGGTTCTATTCTGGAATAGAGATACGCCGTCTTAGCTCAACTGTATGTTAATTCGTTGGAAGTCGAACTGTGGAGAAAATCCAAGGAGCGCTTGCGTGTGGAGAGCAGTAGCGCTTGCGTATGGAGAGGGGATTCATGCAATGACTTGCTAAAAGCCTAAAACATAAATAATGAATGCTACCACGACGTAATACATGCTTGAATGAGTTAGCTTTTAGGAGCTGCATCTGTTCAAAATTTTGTTGGCTCTGAATTTCTTCTTTTGAAACTTTCATGATTGCTTTTATAACTTCTTATAGTAGCCTAGGTTTGGATTTTAAGAGCCACCTCTGAAATCATGGAAGATATTGTCACTGTACTGATAATGGATAGCATCTAGTGACTATTATGTTGAAATATAAGAGAAGAATCGCTATTTACAAATTCAAATTGCTAGTTTTTGACAGTAGCTCGAAATTATCTTCGAGATAACCTGAGAAAGGATGATAAAGGAAAGGAATCACTCAAAGTTTCTCAAATCTATGCTCAACTGAATCCTCCAATAGAAATCTACACAAATCTCCATTTGAAACAGTCAGAATGCAGTACAAAACTGCAATGAATCATCGACAGCTGTGAATTTATTGAACTTACGTGGGTCATTTACCAGTTCTCATATGTTTAATCCTATGAGCTTCTGATTTGAAAGGATGAATTTGCGAGATTTAGTTTATTGGGATAATAAAAGAACTGCATTACTATATGCGTGAGGATTAAAAGATCCTGGGTATTGCAGGCTTGCTCGCCCTGCATCAAGTGGTATCAGAGCGGGAACAGTTTCCTTTGAAGGTTCAAGTGTTTTTTTTGTTAATTGCATGTGATGATTTTTGGGACTGATAAGTATTGATCTACGGGAATAGTGAAGAAATCTCAACGGGAAGAAGGAGAAGTAAATGTGGCAAAACCTTAAGATTCAATAGAGGTTGAATAAAGTTGCAGATGGGAGAAGCCTACATGAGCACTGGAGGATGCTCAAAAGGTTCCAACAAAGGAACTATGATTACCAAAAGACCAGATCCGGAGGGAAGGATTGGTGAGGTAAGTGGCAGCAAGAGAGCTTGTTGTGGCAGAGGCTTCATGCAAGGCATAGCTGAAGAAATTTTGGCGAAGGAGAAGACTACTAAAAGTCATAAAGGAGACAGAGGAAGGGGTTCAGAGAAATGCCACAGAGATGAGATGACTGTAGGAGTTCGAGAAAGAAAGATTGCAGAAATAAAGGCACAGTTACAGGCACTTGAAGAACAGCTGCAGGAGCAGGAAAAGCAGAAAGGAAAATGGATCTTTCCACTGAAGAGAAAGAGAGTGATTTGGTGACAATTGCAGAGGAGGTTGAGGCAAATTCTGATTGCCTTGTTGAAAAAGGGACTTAGAATTCTGGTGCGAGAGATGAAATTTGAAAATCCCACATGCAGATTTGTTCAAAGGAAACTCTTGAAGGAAGCCGTCAGGACTAAAAAGTCTTGCAGTTTTAACACTGATGAGTTGTGTATGTTTGCAGGTGTTGAGGAGGATGTGCCATCTTGTGAAACTATTACAGCACAAGTGGAAGTTTTTATGGATACAGAAGAAGTGAATCAGTCTCAGGCATAAATAAAGGAAGTAACAGTTGATACTGAAAGTTTATGTATGAATGCAGGTGATGATGAGGTGCTTCAGCGATGCTACCAAGAGATTGCATTGTTAGAATATTGGTTGGAGAATCCAGAGTATGATAAGCAGATTGCAGAAGAAAGAGGCCAATGCAATGAAGAAGAGGGAAAAGTGGCAGATGAAGTTGCATATGAAATTGCAGGTGATGAGCCAAAGCATGTTGCAGAGGGACAGGAAGTTTGGGAGGTAGCAACATCTATGGCGACAGCGGTAGCAACATCTATGGCGACAGCAGCAGCAACATCCATAATGACAGCTGAGACAACAATGATAGCAATAGAAGAGGCACTGAAGCCTTATGATTTTTATTCTAACAATTGTTTTGTGAATACAGGTCTTACTGGAGAAGCTGGAGAAAGTCTGCTAGAAAAAGAAATTAAAATGATGATGTGGAGGATGATGAAGGAGTCCTGGAAGAGACCAGCACCAGTGAAGCAAAAGAGGAGAAGCAGCAAAAAGAAGACAACAGAAGATTGCAAGAGTGCAGCCAGTGGAGTGATGCAGCATAAGGTGTGGAGACCTGGAGAAGAACAACAAACAAAAGCAGCGGCAAATGGAAACTTGCAACATAAAGTATGGGATCCAGGCACATGATCAGGAGATCATGATTAATTTTAAGGTTGGATGTATGATGCAGGAGCATCTAGAACGTCTTCATTTGTAAATATGGAATAAAATGGCGATAGAATTTCTATGCTTTTTTAGTTAAAATTAGGATAAAAAAATAGGGAATAAAGCTTCCAACTTTAAGTCATTGTGTAAAAAAGGAAAAATATTTCTTTTCCTAGGAGATAAGGTCTTATCTATCCTTTATGTACATATCCATTATTATTATAAATTAATGAAGCAGCTACAGCTCTCATCAGAGAGGGAGGTGGCCTCAGAGCATAATTTCAAAACCTCTTTGGCATTTCAGTGTAATGGTTTTTTTTTTATGCATGCATCGCTGTTCTGATTTCATTCTTATTACGGTTGAATACAATATATATATATGTGCCTTTTCATGGTGATGACTTGTTTAACGGCGGAGATATTGATATGCTGTTATATTTGATATATCTATAAAAAAATTGTGTGTGAATACCTTAATATACCTGTTCACAATGAATGAGGGCGCAACTGATATGCGGGGTTTATAAAATCGCTCGCAGTGTAATGACTGTTCTTTATATGTTCTCATATTCTTGATTGAATACATGTATGCGTGCGGGGGTCAATTTCTTTGATCCTGGTTTGTATTAGAGTCAACACATGTGGAAAGGGAGCACGTGGTTCTATTCTAGAACAGAGATATGCCGTCTTAGCTCAGTTGTATGTTAATTCGTTGGAAGTTGAACTGTGGAGAAAAGCCAAGGAGCGCTTGCGTGTGGAGAGCAGTAGTGCTTGCGTATGGAGAGGGGATTCATGCAATGAATTGCTAAAATCCTAAAACATAGATAATGAATGTTACCACAATGTAATACATGCTTGAATAAGTTAGCTTTTGGGAGTTGCATCTGTTCAAAATTTTGTTGGCTCTAAATTTCTTCTTTTGAAACTTTCATGATTGCTTTTATAACTTCTTATAGTAGCCTAGGTTTGGATTTTAAGAGCCACCTCTGAAATCATGGAAGCTATTGTCACTGTACTGATAATGGATAGCATGTAGTGACTATTATGTTGAAATATAAGAGAAGAATCACTATTTTACAAATTCAAATTGCTAGTTTTTGACAGTAGCCTGAAATTATCTTCGAGGTAACCTGAGAAAGGATGATAAAGGAAAGGAATCACTCAAAGTTTCTCAAATCTATGCTCAACTGTATCCTCCAATAGAAATCGGCGCAAATCTCCATTTGAAACAGTCAGAATGCAGTACAAAACTGCAATGAATCATCGACAACTGTGAATTTATTGAACTTATGTGGGTCATTTGCCAGTTCTCAGATGTTTAATCCTATGAGCTTCTGATTTGAAAGGATGAATTTGCGAGATTTAGTTTATTGGGATAATAAAAGAACTACATTACTATATGCGTGAGGATTAAAAGATCCTGGGTATTGCAGGCTTGCTCGCGCTGCATCACCATTGACTACAATACAATACATACACCTACATATAGTACATAACACAATACATACACCTACATCTAACATACAACACAAACCAATGCATATATACCTGACATACAACACCACACAATACATGCACCTACATAATGAGCATACATAGTGCCACATGCCCTCACCACAACATGTATGACATGCACACAATACCACACATGCACCAGTACTATATGTAAAACATGTACATAGTACCACATGTACATCGCACCACTTGCACGAGGTGTCCACAAAATCACATGTACATGATGTCATCTGCATAATGTGTACACAACGCCACATGTATGCTACACCACTTGTACAATGTGTACACAATATGACGTACCTAGTACCACATCCATGGCATGTATGCAACACCACATGTACATAGCACCACCTACACACATCGTGACTTGTACAACATCTACAAAGCACCACATACATACAACAACATTTATAAAATCATGCACACCACACCATATGTACCCAACACCACATGTTCAACATGCACATAACACCACATGTACATAGCACTACATATCCAACATGTACATAACATCAGCACCGCATAGCACTGCATATCCAACAAGCGTAGAGCACCATACACATACAACACCGCATATCTATCATGCACATAGTACAATAGGTACATATCACCATATATCCAACATGTACATAGCACCATCTATACCAAACACTGAATATGAAACATTCATATAACACTATAGGTACTAACACCCTATACGTAACATCACATAAACAACATGTACACATGCTATATATGCACAAGAACACATGCACACAACATCACAAATGAAACATGTACAACATATACAACATATGCATAGCATTAGTACCACACATACTAACCACACTGTCTCTACCAAGCAACCTTGATTCCAGTGTCTTACCCATGGTTATCCAAACATATCGTAGACCACACTGCTTTCATTTTGCTGATGTATCCCTTAGTATAATTTGTCCATAATATAGATATAGTATAATCACATAATATCAATCCATAACTACATGATACTAAGCTCATATATTTTTCATCACTACTCTTCCCACTTGATTCCTTGTGAACTGAGAACCTCTTCGTGCCACTCACTTACGTAAGCAATTACTCCTCCACAGGAATGATACCTAACAATACCTAGCGGATAGTGACATAGATACATACATGCAGACATATATAATCATTAACATAAAACAATCATCACCTTGTCAGACAGTGACATACATACATTCATGTATACATATATAAACATCACCATAATCATGATCATAACATAATTACCATATAACATAAGGTCTAGGTTAAGAGAACTTCCTTTATTCATGCAACACATGTGAAACATTGAGAACAACAACTCCCAACAATACCAAGGAATATGATGCCTCAAATCCATTTACTTTACCTTTTCATATTACCTTTCTCATGACTATAACGTCACTATCCATTTACCACAATGGACTCAGCGAATCCAATTGATTGTCATAGTCTTACCTTTCATTGCTCTTACTTGTGCACCGAGCTTCATCCAAGCCTTACATCACTGTCGAGTCATACACCAAGCTTCATCAAAGCCTTACATCCCCTGTCAAGTATGACACATTTCTCCTCGAGCTCCATTAAATTTCCACCTTCCCCAAACAATTCCTATGGTTCGAAACATAAAAGGCAAGACAAGAAAAAAACGAGAAGCAAACCATGAAAACCAATAACAGCATGAATCCTCAACAAAGTGGCATGATGATGGACTAGACATAACAAAATTTCAAATCAAGAGAAAGAAAATAAAAAAGTAACAAAATCACAAGACTAAAAATAAACACCATGATGGAATCCCCATGGTTCCCAAGGAAAGCTTAATTTGAGCCTTCTTCAATATTTCATGGAAATTTCCTTTGCCATGCAATCCCCTACATCATATTGCCATAAACACATAACTATCAATGTATAAGTAAAAATAACAATACACTAGTTACCTCATATTGCAACTGAACACATTGACGTCATCTCTCAAGGGACTCCAATTCCCTTGACAAATCCACCTGCAACTATAAACTGGATAATAAAGTGTTCAACTACATGTTCATGACTATAGTACATATCCACATAATGTCATACAAAATCAAGGTTAAGAAGACTTCATGTATGTGAAGCACTCATTCATTTGGAATTAGGGTTTGCAAACATAGCCAAAGGAATTCTTGTCCAAATCCTTTCTTTTACCCTTTAAATTTTTTGCAATCAAGGCTTACTATGTACTATCACATCACCCAACCATTAGTTATGTAAACACATCAATTATTACCTTGTCATACTAATGCAAAGCATGTTACCTTGCAAATTCTCCAACATGTCAACCACATGTTCAAAATATCAAGGCAACAATATCTATAAATTTTAATCAACCTTCAGCAAGAATAACCATCATGTCAATCCATTGTCAATTCACAATCATTAGGCATAATACTAAAACTATCACCTACTACTCTCAAGTGTCTACCAACTATCTTAACGGATATGTATTAGTACCATCATCTTAAAACAAGGTCATTTGAACACATAATCATATTATGAAATTCATCAAACATTCAACCAACTTGCAACATACCATGTTAAATTAATCAGCTAGACACCAAACACTCAAACACCAAATAGATGTCATAATCAAATATTCAAGCACTAAGTAGATGACATAAACAAGCTCATACCTTAATGCATCTCAAGGGAGGCGATCTTGTTTGTACAATCAATCCACATTAGCATGATACAACTTCACAACATATTAACATAAATCATGATATTCCTAATAGTAAATAACTAACATGTTCACATTATAAGCTCATAAGCATCAATCATTCATACATAATAATCACATATTTATGATCAGTCTAGATTAGTATGACACCATATCACAAATCAATAAGCTCATACTTGAGTATCAAAACTGATGAGGCTCATCAATAGGTAAATTATAGGACCTCACTGCCACTCTCTAGCTTACCAAAATCAATTTTTCTCACATTTCTTGACATATTTTATTATATTTTGGTTAGTAAGAAGGGTAAAGTTGAGATCTTATGTCATGTGGCCTAATGTGCATTAATTGCTGGATTTGGAGCAGTTTTTGGCTAATTTAAGTGTAGGAACTTGAAGTAGACAAGAAAGAGGGATTTTAGGAGATTGGATCTCCCTCCTTAACTCCTCAATCACTCGAACATTCCTCCACTAGATCTCATTAGCTCGGAATTACAAGCAGCCAAGCCCACTAAGTTCATTGGAAGCCAAGCTAGTGATAGTTGAAGAAAAGTTAATATTGAGTTTGGGAGCCAAGACTCCCTAATTTTAAGGAATATGTTGGTAGCTTTAGTTGTATAAATAAGAAGGCCTAGGGCTTCATTAGGATTGGACTTTTTATTATAGCCAAGAGGCCATTTTGAGCATAATATTGTGACTATTATTCTCATGTTATTTTTGAAATATTGGTAATAATTGGAAGGGTTTCTTTGTTCCAGCATTGAGTTGACTTAGAGGGTTTAAGCTCTTGGGTTAGGGCCCAAACCTAGCAGTAGAGGTTCCTATTCTTTTTGTATATCTATACTTAGATTACATTCATAGTTAGCTATTGAAGTTATTTCTATTTTATCCCATTTCCAAGTACTTGAATGAATGTTTAGTTTTTCTCCCATTAGCTGAAAAGGTACATCAGTGGTAAAATTGTGAAAGTGAATACTTCAGAAAATCTTGTGATAGTGGCCTCTTCCTCATCTCCCTCATGGGATCATGGTTTGGGGGCTCCACTGTCACAGCCCCAAAAACAGATTTTTCTCTTTAGATCATTGCATGGCTAGGGTTCTTGATTGAGTAGACTATTGTTTATAATTCCTTACAAGAACTTGCAATTGCCATTTTAATTTTTGAAGTTACTGTAGTTTAGAAAGCATTTTATTTCATAGATTTCACCATTAGCCATCAATAATTTTATTTTCTATATTTAAACTCATATTTCCCATATGTAAATGAAGTTATTTATAAATGAAGGAAAGAATGTGTGTTGTTGCAGGAGTTTCTAATCTACAGGGAGAACTCATTTCAATAGCCTCATCCAAGTTGTCTTCACCTGTACTACCCAAGTCTACCAACCATCTTGAAGAGTTGGGCTAAGCCTTGGGTAGTATACACCTCCTCTATGCCTTATCCCACCATCAGACACCTTTCCCACACTTTACTCCACCTCTCCTACCCTCCTATAAATTTCAGCATGTTTCCTGTAGTAAATCAAGACATCTTGTAGTAAAACCAGGACATCCTGTAATACTACAAGAAATCTTGTAGCAGCCTGTTTTAAGCCAAAATTAAGCAAAAATGATCATCTAATCTTAGGTTAGGCCTCTACTTGGCTTCCATACCCTCAGCACCATTTTGGACCCATTTACCCATGCCTTTCTCCCTGCAAAGGATTAGATTGGTTCACTTAACATTTACATTTATAAAATTGAAATTAAAAAAAGACTCTTTTCTGCAATTTCTATTTATTACATGCATACAATAGTTAGAGTAGTTTGAGGTTATTTTCCATGGTTACTTGGTCTAAATAACAAGATGTTAGAATGCAAGGTCAAATTAGTGCTCTTTTGCAAATAATGTATAAATTCTTAGCTAGATAATTTCATGTCACTTCAAAGCACTTTCCCATTTATAATTTTCATTTCTTATAATAGGCAACATTTCCTTTATGTACCACAGATAGTTTTCCATGTGTTCTTCATAGTTAGACTCCTTATAGTCAATCGAACACTGGTTTGAAAAACCCTACTGGTCTATCGCTCAAGTCGAAAAGTGAATAGTAAACGATTGCATCTATTGTGTATACAACACTATCACCTCCAAGTTGGTATGAACCCCTAGTTGATGAAGTAAAGTTGGTAGCCCTAGGAGTTGCAACATTCTTGTTGCAACATTAGATTTCGTCACTTTTTGGTGTCATCGTTGGGGAGGTTTCTAATTAGATGTGACTTTTTCTTTCCCTTCCATTTACATTAAGTAAATAGATGCAATTCCTACTTTCCTTTTTGTTTTTCATTCAAAAGATAGATGCAATATTTGCGTTCTTTCCATTTTGCAAGTAGTTTTGAGAAAACCATAAAAAAAGAAAAAAAATTCCCTTCATGCCTCGTAGGAGTAAGGATAAATTAGGAAACAATTTGCCAAATACCCCCACCACATCTAACAACCAACCTGCCCTCTTCTTTGGTGTCTGTGAGCTAGAGGACTCGTTAGGTAAACAACCAAAGATATTTGAAGAGCCTATTGGGGAAGAAGAAGAAGAAACCATTCCACCAACCTACACCAAGGCTGAAATAGAAATGGGATTGAAAACATAAATGGAGCTGAAAACATAACTGAGGGTGCTTTTACCATCAAAGAAACTAATGCAGATGCTACGATGAAAAACATAAGCCCCTTTGGCCTTCCTCACTTCCATGGCTTAACCTCAGAGGACTCTGATACCTTTTGGTTTGAGTTTGTTGTCATTTGAATAACTTATGATTATACCTTTGATGACCAGAAGTTGAATTGTTTCCATCCACCCTTAAATATGCATCCTTTCACTGGTTCATGGGTTTACCTGGGGACAACATCACTACCTTGGCTCAAATGCAAAAAAGCATTCAGCAATAAGTACAAGGATTATTGCAGATCCAAAGAGACCAAAGAGGAAATCTTTAGAATGACCTTCGGACATGATGAGACTTTGGAATATTATGAGGAAAGGTTACAACTATGCTACAAAAGGGCTAGATGCACCATAGATCATGAATCACTCAAGCTAGTGATTCTTAGAGGGATCGGGGAAGATCTCCTAGAAACCCTAAATATGCTGCCAAGAGGGGAAATTTATCAGTTATCCTATGATGATATCAAGATAAATTTTAAAAATCATTCTAGGGTATCCATAAAGAAGGCTAGGGCTAGTCAAGCTTTGGCCAGTTCATCCTCCTCCAACACATCCATCAAAAGTGAAATTCAGAACATATTGGAAGACTTCAAGAGTAAAATGTTACATACCGTTGCTCTGGAAATGGACACCATGCATATCAAGAGGAAGAAAGAGGAACCAGAAAGAGGCTTAGCTATATTTTTCCCTAGATGCACCAGAAGGCACCCTATAAATGAATTTCCATTGAATCTTATAGAGATATGCTCAGTCTATGAGGAGAACTACTCCATAGACAAGTGCCCTTCTTTGCCTAGATTGAAAGTTGTGTATCAAGGAATAGAAGGTGTGACTGAACAACTCTGTTATATCAACCAAATAAGGCCTTAAGGACCTTAACTATACTAACAATGAATGCAAGGGGTATCCTATTCATATTACAAACCTAACCAAAAAGCATCCGTTCCCCCTTGGTGTCATCTTGCTCATCCTTCATGGTCCACAACTTCTCCTTGGTATTTTGCACCTCAATACCATTCCTAGTATGCCAATCAATCATTTTAGCCATATGCTCCACCACAAACTTAGTGGAATACACCAACCTAGGGTTGGAGTCCACCATACAACCAATCTCCAGCCTTACTACCTCCACCTCCATCTCAACCACATCTTCTTCACCCTGATCCACCTAAGAAGCCTCAAATGTCTACTCAACCAAATCTGAACCCAAAGAACAAATAGGTAAAATAGGTATATAGTGGGGAAACATCTTACCCTGCCTATGCGGTGGAAATTCAAGAAATCAACCTCAAGTCTGTAAGAATGCTTCCATATAAGCAACCTCCATCTCCACCTGAAGAACTTGGAGAGGAAAAGGAGGAGAGTGCTCCTCAAGATAATCCACCTCCTTTTCTTGAGAGACTAATCCATCCTGTCTAGCACACCCTAGAAGAGACTGAACTTCTAGGTGAATTCAAAAACTTGTTTCTTAAATCCATACTCCTCCAAGCTATCAAGGATGTCCCCATCTACAACAAGTTAATAAAGGATAAAAGCTTCAAACATCCTGGGAAAAAAAAGAAAGACACCCCTACCATTAATTTCATTGGACAACTGTCTAACTTAATGTTGGGGTGAGTGATTTGCCCGAAGTATCTAGATCCTAGAAGTCTTGTGGTGTATATCCACACTGATGGTATCATTATCCCCCATACCTTGATTGATGTAGGGGTTGCCATCAATGTGATTACTAAGGAGGCTATGCTTAAACTAAATCTCCAAGGATCATTAAGGAAGACCACAACAATCTTGTGGCTTGCAGATAGATCCATAGTAGCTCCTAAGGGAGTTGTTGAGGATGTGATGGTCTCCATTGATTCCTAGGAATACCCTGCTGACTTCTTAGTTCTCCAACCTAAGACCAATTTCAATGGTTATCATCTCATCCTTGTAAGGCCATGGTTAGCCTCTTTTAATGCTTACATAAGTTGCAGGACTGGGAATATGTCCATTAAAAATGGGAATTTGTCCAAACAATTGGTCTTGTGTCGTCCTTATCAACCATCTCTAGAGCATGAATTACCTTTATGGTGGGAAGAGGAAGTGGGAGATGAAGTATACTCTCCCACCTCTTACCAAATTTTTACCCTATATGCTACTATAGGAGGGGGGAACCTAATGAAGGTGACCTGATTAATCAAATCCTACAGAATCATCCCCCCAACACCATGTCTCTTGAGGAGTTAGTAAATAAAGCTAAAGATAACCCTTGGACTAATTTGTGCCTAGTTGAATCAGGTCCTACTCATGTCAAGATGATAGAATTTTTTCCAAAAAGAACATTGAAAATCAATCCCTCTCTCTACACAATGGGAAAAGGAGTTATGTGACATGCTAAGAGATCATTTGGATGCCTTTTCCTAGAGTTATAAGGAAATGAAGGAAGTGCACCCTTCGGTGTGTACTCACCAGATTTACATCTAGGAAGGTTGCAAGCCAGTGCACCAACCTCAGCGGAGAATGAACCCAACCCTCAAAGATATAATTAAAGAAGAACTGCAGAAGTTTTTGGATGCAGGGTTCATTTACCCCATCTCAAACAATGAGTGGGTGTGTCTTTTGGTTCTGGTCCCAAAGAAGAATGGGAAATTGAGGATCTGTGTGGACTAGAGAGAGCTAAAACAAAATCCACAAAAAGGACCATTTCCCTCTACCTTTCAATGACCGAGTATTAGATGGTCTTATAGGAAATAAGTTCTTCTCTTTTCTTGATGGATTTAGTGGTTTTTATCAAATATAGCTCATCGCAGAGGACCAAGATAAAACCACCTTCACTAGTCCTTGGAGTACCTTTGCTTATAGTGTCCTTCCTTTTGGATTATGAAATTCCCCTGGCACTTTCTAGAGCGCAGTATTGAGCATCTTTGTAGAGCTAGTCCATGACTCTGTGAAAATTTATATGCATGATTTCATCCCCTATGGGTGTTATTTCCTGGAGGCTCTCTCTAACTTAGGGGAAGTATTAAATAAATTCAATGAAATGAACTTATCCCTTAGTCCTAACAAGTGTGATTTCTATAAGAATGCAGGGATTTTCCTAGGTCACTCAATATCCTAGGAGGGACTGCAAGCGGACCCAAATAAAATTGCTATCATAAAGAGGGTCCCTACTCCTCAGAATTAGAGGGATGTCAGAAGTTTATTGGGCTTAGTTGTATACTATAAGAGATTAATAAATGACTCAAGAAAAGTAGCCTCACCTTTGTTTGGACTATTGGCCAAGGACTCCAAATTTGTATGGTCAAAAAGCTACCAGGAGGCCCTAAAATCCCTAAAGGATAACTTGACTGCTACACCTATACTCCGAGCCTCAAATTGTTCTCCTCCTTTCCACATCCATGTTGATGCCTTTGACAAAGCTATAGGAGAAGATCTAGGCCATATAGATGAAAATATAGCTTATGACATTTACTTCATCAACAAAAATCTGTGCAAGGCTGAATTGAACTATATTGTGACTGAAAAAGAGCTCCTAGTTGTTTTCCATTCCTTGAATAAATTTATATGTTACATCACTGGTTACTAGACCTTTTTACATACTGGCCATGCTTTTATTAAATATTTGAAGAACAAGCCTAATTTGAATGCCATAATTATTAGATGATTTATTTTGTTACAATAGTTTGATCTAATTATCATTGATAAGCCTGGTAGAGAAAATGTAGTTGTAGATTTTTTGTCTAGACTTTCTTTGATTATAGGCGAGGAAGGAATGGTGGATGATCAGCTGTGAGATGAGAATTTATTTGCTATTTTAGTTCCCTCTCTATGGTTTGTTGACATAGCCAACTACTTAGTGTTTGTACAGTTCCCACCAAATCCATCCTCCAAGGAAAAGAGTAGAATTATAAGAAAAAGTGCACCATTCACTTGGATTGGGGGAAATTTCTTCAAGCTAGGCCCATATCAAATTCTAATGAGATGTGTGAAGGAGGATGAATTTTTTGACACCCTTCTTTCTTGTCATGATGGGCCTTGTGGATGTCACTTTACAATGAAGAGGACAACCTTCAAGGTACTACAAGATTGCTACTACTAGCTCACTCTCCACCAAGATGCAAGAAGATATACCAGTTGATGTGAATAGTGCCAAAGAATGGGGAAACCTACTCCTAGGGATGAGATGCCTTTGTAACCTCAAGTGACTCTTCAGACATTTAAAAAGTGGGGCATGGGTTTCATTGGGCCCATTGATCTAGCACTAGGGCATAAAAAGTACATAATTGTGTGCACTGATTACTTGACAAAGTGGGTTGAAAACAAGGATATCAAGGTGGAAATAGAAGAGAAAGTGGCTAAGTTCTTGAGGAAGAATGTGTTTTACAAGTTTGGGTATCCTAGAGATCTGGTCACTGATTAGGGTGCTCAATTCACCTCACACTTGATTGAGAATATTTTGAGTTAGCATAAGATCAAGCATAGGAAGTCAACTTCTTACCATCCTAAGGCCAATGGACAAGTAGAGGTTACCAACATAGCATTGGAAAGAATTCTCACAAAGGTTGTGATCAGCAATAGGAAAAATTGGGCTGATAGATTAGTGGAGGCCACTTTGGCCTATAATACAACATGGAAGACAACCATAGGCTTCACCCCTTATGATTTTGTCTATGGGAAGAAAGCTCTGCTCTCCATTGAATTTGAGTACAACACTTTGAGAATGGAAACACAGCTAGATTTGGATGTTACAAGGGCACAACAAGAGAGGCTTCTCTAGCTCAATGGTTTAGATGAATTCAAGATGCATGCCCTCTACACACAGAAGTGACTCAAGTACAAAGAAAGGTTTGGCATGACAAAAACATCAAATATTTTTTTTTCAAGAGGGTGATTGGGCTCTGCTATATGACTCCGGGTTCAAGGACGTCAAAGGAAAATTGATTACCAAATGGTTGGGCCCATATGTGATAGAAAAGTGCAGTGACAATTGGGCAACTCAGATCATAACCATTGATAAAGAAGGTATCCCCTTGCTTATCAATGGATATAGATTGAAAGAATACAAAAGACCATTGTCAAAGGAAGAGTTTATCAGTACTATCAGTATGGAAGTGAATGTGATTGGAAGTGTCTCAGCATCCAACTCACCGAATTCTTGAAGAATGTTTTATTTTTGAATAAAACAAATGAAAAAAAGAGAAAAAAAACAATAAGGTACCCATGTGAAAACCTCCATGAGGGGTTCGAGGCAAACGTTTGGGTTGGATACCTCCTTGAGGCAGCCCACGAGTGAAAAAGGGAAAATAAAAGATCCCTCAGTGAGAACCTCCCTTGAGGCACATAGGGTAGGAAAACAAGTTGAAAACCTCCTTTTTGGAGACCTCTATTTCTTTCAAAAAATAAAAAGAGGAAAAGAGAAAAAAGAAAAGAAAGAAAATGATATGGCAGGGACCTCAAACCTTCCCACTAATAAAATTCTATGATTTTTGTAGGTTTTCAAAGCCAACAAAGGACTCAGAGTTTGAGGGACAACAATAAGAATCACATCCATTCTTCCTCCATTCACTTCATATCATCCATACCTACCATTCTCCATCAACCATCCTCACTTCCAAGAATCAAAAATCAATTTTTATGCAGTTTTCTGGCATGTACAAAGTTTTCTGTAGTTACTACAAGAGTTTCCTGTAGTACTATAGGATGTCCAAAAAATGTAGAAAATAAGTCCCGATTGAAAAAATAATGATGGAGTCCTATTCTAAGTGATGCAAGACTATTATAAGGTTGTAAAAAACCTACACCTCACCACCTCTCACCCAACACCATCTCATACCCATACCACATTCTGTGTCCATCAAAAAAAAAAAAAACAACACTAAGAAAATAGAAGAAAAACAAAGGGGAGAAATAGAGAGTCCAAGGGTCATGCCATCATTGGCCTCACTCATCTATCGCTCTATCCCCTACACTCCATCACCAACCATCCCTCCTCCATGTTAAAAAAAAAAACAAAAGAAATGATGAAAGAGACAACTATAGAATTTCCTGTAGTACTACAGGAGTAGCAGCCTATGTTATGATAGAAACAATTCTCCATGCCTCCTGTTAGTGCAAGGAGTTACTCCTAGACTGCAAAAGGAGTAAGCCTTACACATCATAATATCATTTCAAAATTTAAAAGGGCTTTTGAGTGGTGGGTTGGCTTCTGAAGGAGTTTTGAAATGATTGTGCTCCTCTTTAGCTTTCATGCATTTGGCAAGCTATGGCAAGCATAAATTGTATTGTTAAGTGAGTAGTATAGGGGAGCAGGGAAAGAGAATAGGTAGCTAATAATTATCCTAAGAAACTGAGTATCTTAAGACAGTCACTTCAACTACATAAAGCCTTGTAACAAGCTCTCTTTTTTTTTACAAGGAGGATAATAGTTAGAAAGTAAGAAAATGTATAAAGTGTTTCACAAATCCTTTGTGAAACCATCAGTAAAAATTTCTACTTAAACTGATATTATGATTTACAACAAACTGGATAGTAAATACGTCATCATTAGATCCTCCTAATGATTCCCACTCATACTATACTAGCTGTTGTAATTTATCATTTAAAAGATTAAAACAGGCTTGGCAAGCAAGACAACAATTAGGAAGTAAAAACATGTATAAAGTATCTCAAAAATCCTTTGTGAAACCTTCACTAGCAAGTTCTAATTGAACATATATTATAATTTACAAAAAACTAGATAGTAGATAAGTCGTCATCAGATCCTCTTAATGTTTCTCACTCATACTATACTAGCTAGTGCAAATTTATAATTCAGAAAATTGAAAATAGGAGATAGAAAAACCACACATTAGATATAACTTGAATCAAAAAGTGCTCCATCATGAAGTGTAGAATAAGCTATTTTATTAAGCTGAGTTTTCAGGTGAACCAAAATCCAACCCTGAAATGATATTTACAAAAGATATATATAGGGAGAGAGGTACCAACTCCAACTCTCCTAAATTGGTGGTTCCACTATTTCATTGTTACATGGGTGTATTTAAGATGTTACAAACATCTCCCATCGAATTGCAACAGAAAGTATAGGTATAGATGAGAAGAAGAGGAAGAATGACACTTTGCTGCTAGAAAAACTGACTGACTACCCCTTTTGCTCCTGAATTTTCTCTTTATGGTCTTGACTATTGAATGACCATATGGCTTCATTAAATACAACCTTAAACAACCTTATAACTATCTCATATCCATCATATTTCTAATCCATATTATTATGGATTGTTTTCATTCCAGAACTGGCCTAGAGGTTTGCCGCTAACAGCTATATATTTCTATTGTGACAGGTGCTACTAGAAATTCCAGAAATACCTGTAATAGCGAAAAAACTAGAAACATTTCCAACATTTTTGATAGGATAACGTTTCCACTTCAAAACTTTAACATAAATTCTTGAAAGTACCCTTTCATCCTATGTGAGTTGCAGCTTCTGCAAGCTTATCCAAGTTGGTTTTAATTCTAGCAGATTTAGACCCTGTGATTTTTGTTGTGTCTTCTTTGATGATGTTTTCTCTCTTTTCTGCTTCTTTTTGAATCTTTTTCTTTTTGGAAGGCTCTGATTGCTGGTCCATGGGAGCTTTGCCTCTTTTCTTCTTCAAGGATCTTCTGATTTCTGCAATTGAGGGATCCTCAATCTGTAACTCTGTAGGTTGTTCTTCTATAACTATTACTTCAGTCAGCAAACTAGGATTATTTAGGGCCTTTGATTTTAGTCTATATTTATTATTTTGCCTAGTATGTCTCCTCCTAGTTCCGACAACTAGTTTTAGCTCTTCTTTCTTGTTTTTATTGGTTCTTGTATACCCTTCTTCATTCAATATTTCCTCATCAGACTCAAGAGGTTGGTCTTCTTGTTGATTCTCATGTGCTTCCGAAATTTTAGGAAACACCTGTGCTTTAGATTTCTCTTCAACTACAATTTTTCTTCTCCAAGTTCTTATGTAAACCTTACGAAAATGTCTAATAGGAGGAACCATTTTTCATCTTTCAACTTTTTGAGCAGAAGAGATTTCTCCTTGCTCCTTTTTTGTTTTCAATTTTAGTAGCTAAAGGATTCTTTTTGTTGCTTTTGGTACCTCTGCTCACACCTTCCCTCCTTGTCTTTCTTTTGGAGCTTCCTTCAGCTGATGTAGTTGATGTCCTCTTTCTTTGAACCCGTGTTGAAAAAGGTTTAATGGTTTCTTAGGGTTTTGGTGTAGGTTGGCCTGCTCTGTAAAACAAGATATGGTCCCAAGTCTAGTTCCTCTTTTTCAATTCTTCTTCCACCAGAACCTTGATAATTTCCTTATCATACAGGCTATACTTTGATGCTTCTTGATGTGTTTGAATCCTAGCTGCAATTTTGGTCGGGATATTCAATATAAAATAAGGCAGATTAAGAGTCCTCATACCTGCAAATGAAACAGAAACCTCATATGATAAAAAAAACTGTTTTCTATCTTCTTGCACATGTGAGGAAAATCTTAACTAGTTTGACTGTTTCCTCCCATTCTTTCTTTAGATCATTTCTGGGAATTACTTTGGCCCAGTTAAGATATTTGTATTCATCTCGGATAAAATAATTGAGATCTCCTGCTATAATAAGTTGTCCTTTAAACCACTTTTCTCCTTCCAGGGGAAGTTTAAAAGCTTGTGCAATTGACTGTTCTGAAACTTGCAACTGAAAACAAAAAATGGTAGCTTCTTGTCCATTGAAAGTTTGAGCAAACTCTTGGGCTACACCTTGATGTGAGTCTCCTAACCTCATGTAGAGTGGATACCAGCCTACCTGAATAAACAACCTTCTAACCTTCGGATTAGCATCAACTAGCTTAGCTCCTTGGGGTTCAATTCTCTTAAGATTTCCACCTTTCCTAGACTTTGGTGCCATAGAATATCTTTCTGTTGATTATGAAGAATAGGTTTCAAAGTGTGAAAGCTTACCCAATAGCTATTGCAACTATCTTGAATTAGGCTGCCTGGAAATATGGGATGTGTTCTTAAACTCTTTAAGCAGTGTCTCCTTAGTTTCTCTTCAGAAATTCGAAATGGTGACATTTCCTTCACTTTCAAATATTTGAGATGAATCTATGGTTCAATCTCCCATGCATATAATCCTTCATGATTACACAAGATTTCATGTCATGATATACAACATCCTTGGTGAGTCCAGTTGATCTGCTACAAGTTGATGTACAAGAATCTTGTAAATCTAGCAATTTTCTTGCATTAATTTAGACTGGCCAGAAATTTCGGTAGCACATTATGCAGAACAGAAAGAACGGTCATCGAAATTCAAACAAATGGCTGGGACTGACGCTGCAAACATGCTTAAGATTTTGGAAAACACGAGTTATTTAAGATGGGTGGGGTAGACAATGAGTGGCTATGGATGTGACTGACACCTAGCAAACATGATCAACAAAAATGATTAATCACTACCACTTGACTTGACTTGGAGTTTGTGACCTATCCAATCATGAAATCTCATGATTTGGATTAGATATTCCATTTTTATGACATGTGGAAAACTGAAAATGGTTGCATTTTTGGCTTTATTTTTAAAAATGGGAAATGCTACCGGAAATTCCGATAGCATCGAGAAGTTTTTGAAGAAAATAGGAAATAAAACAATAACGGAAAGACTGTCTGAAAAACTAGGGAGACTGTCTGAACGAGAAAATCGGATTCTACTGGAATTTCAGTAGCGCATTAATTTTTTTTTTGAAATTTACAAAATTAATCCTAGAAAATAAAAATTTCAAAACCTTATCTTGACTTAGCCTAGAACTGTGGTAACATTGGCTCGACAGGGGATAAATACCTCCCTGTGAGGTTCTAAGAACTTTTTTGCAGTTTGAGTGCCTTATGATTGGGCTATGGAGTCTTATTATGAAATCACAATGGTATTTACAATGAACTGAGGCTATCAAATGGGCCTCCATACAGTTCTGTCCCATCAAGATGTTGCAACTCAAAAGTATTGTTCTGTAAGACATTTGAGATTTTGAAAGGAGCAAGCCATAAAGCATCAAATTTTTAATGCTTACTTGGATCTTGGTGCTGTGCATCCCACTTCAACACCAGATCTCTAATATAAAATATTCTTTTTTAGTCCCTTTATCAAATACTTCCTTCACATCTTGCTAAATTTTTTTTACCAAATCATATTGATGTTCTCTCTTTTGCTGCACTTCTATGATTTGATACATTCTTCTATTCATGTCATTTGGTTCAGCTTCATGATCTTGCAGTAGTTTGGCTATAGGAATAGCTAATTGGACTAGGAAAACAACATCAATCCCATAAACCATCTGAAAAGTTGATGTATTAATAGACTTTTTGATTGTCACCCTATCAGCCCATAAAGAAAATTTGAATTTTGAGTCCCAAGCTTCCTTGTTTTTCTCTAGAAACTTTGTGATGATTCTTATCAAAACTTTTATTAGATGATTGAGCTAAACAATTACCTTGTGTATAGTAAGTTGTAGAATGAGGTAGTTGAATACCATAATCTTCAAAGAAATTTACCAATGGTGTGGCTTTAAAAGCAGCTACATTATCTGCTACTAGTCTTGATGGACATCCAAATCTGGTTATGATTCCTTCCAGAAATTTAATGATAACTTTCTGAGTGGCATTCCTGGTAGGTATTGCTTCGATCCATTTGGTGAAGTAATCATTAGCAACAAAAAACCAATGATGATTCCCACTTGAAGGTGGATGAATTTCACCAATGAAATCTAATCCCCACTGCTGAAATTTGTAGAAACAATTATGGGCTTGAAAGGTAAAGACTTCAGATGTTTTTTACTAGTGATCCTTTGACATTTTTCACATGCTCTCACCTCAGCACATACATTAGAAAATAATCTAGGCCAAAATAGCCAGATCTCAATATTTTATATGTAGTACTTCTCCAATAATGATGACCTCCACAAACACTACTATGCATTTCAAATATGACCTTTTTTTATTCCTTTGGATCAATGCATCTCAACAAAACTCCTGTAGGATCTTTCCTATACAAGTAGTTATCCTTGATGCAATACTTGATGGTTTTCAACTTCAAATATCTCACTCTGCTTTTATCATACTCTGTCAGGGGGTTAAAATATTTCAGAAAAATAAACAACATCTCTGTACCAGCTATACCCAGCATGCTTTGAATCTATTGTCATATCATCAACAGGTTCTAAAATTTTCCCTTCTAGATTATCATCCATGAAATTCAAACCCAACACTTTACAATTTTCTTCAGCAAATATTTTAGCTAATCCTTGACCTTTGATTAGATTAGTAGACTTTATATCTAAATCAAATTCAAGAAATTTAGTCACCCATTTACTTCTCTTTCCATCAATATTAGGCTGAACTAGTATCTCTCTAACAACATATGAAGGGACATAAGCTCTCACTTGCACATGAAGAATATAAACTCTAAAGATTTCAGAGCTTTAACTAATGCATAAGCATAATTTTCCAACATTTCATACTTTAATTCTCCATCTCGAAGAGCTTTGCTGAAAAATGCTATGGGCACTTCTTTATTTTCTGGATAATTTTGTAACAAAATAGCAACAATGGTGTCTTGAGAAGCAAAAGAGAAGATTACGAAAGGTTTTTAATATTCGGGACTTACCAATTGAGGTGCTTCAATGATAGCCTTTTTTATTATCTCAAATGAATTTCTGGATTCAACTATCCACTTAACTTCTTTGTCCTTCCTTAGCATACAAGTAATATGTTTCACCACTTCAACAAAATTTGGGATAAATCTTTTGAGAAAATTGATCTTACCAAGGAGAGATTGAATCTCTCTCTTGGATCTTGGAAGTGTTAAATCTTGAATTGAAAACACTTTATTTGGATCAATCCTCACTCCATTTTTAGAAACTATGTGACCCAACATCTTACCTTCTTTGAGAGAAAAATGAGACTTCTTCGGATTCAAGGATATACCCTATTTTATGCATTTAACAAGTACTTGTCTCAAGTGTGTAAGGTGTTCTTGATCTAAAGCTAAAAAGAAAGTAATGTCATCCAAATAGATGACCAATAACTTGTCCTTTTCTCCAAAGAATGCAAAGTCCATAACACATTGGAAAGTAGCTCCATCATTCATGAGACGAAATGACATCTTTGGATACATGAATGTACTCGAGGGCATAGTGAATGATGTCTTCTCTTGATCTTCTAGCCAAACATATATTTGATTATACCCAGAAAAACCATCTAACATGGAAATTTTGTCTAACCCAGTTACCTTTTGAAAAATATGTTCCATCTTCGACAATGGATAGTTATCTTTCTTGGAGCTTTTGTTAAGATTTTTCAAATCCACATGCAATCTGATTTCACCACTTTTCTTTCTTAATAGCACTAGATTGGCAACCTAATCTAAGTATCTCAATGGAATAATGATTTTAGCATCCAACAGTTTCTTCACTTCCTTTTCCATCACTGGTAGCAATAGCGGATTGATTTGCCTTAACTTCTACCAGAAAGGTTTAGTACCATCTTTCAATGGTATTCTATGTTCAGTAATAGATGTATCATATGTCTTAAGATCTTCATATTTCCAAGCAAAAACATCAATAATTTCACAAAACAGCTTGTGTATTCCATCTTTCTTTCATCTAGTAAATATTTTGACAACTTCGCATGCCTTGGTTCTTGTGCTATACCCAAATTGTAATCTTCTAACTCAACATCTGCTTCAGCTAACTGTGGCTTGACTAAAACATCATTCTGATCAAAAAGTTTCTCAAGTTGAATTAACCCTTTGGGAATATGATTAGTAGGAAGTTGTATGATAGGCTGATCAACAATTTGTTTTTCTATATTTTTGGAATCTTGATGATCAACATCAACTTGTGGTAGGTCTCCTTCTTTATCAATATTTAGAATGGAAAACTCTTCAACAGCTTCAATGAATTTTCTGATCTCCTGGTCATCTTCAAAAAGCTTCCAATGCTTAACATTATTAGGAATGCCAAGTCTAAGCCTAACTTCCACTTCATATTTCAACTTTATCGGCCTTGGAATTTTGAATGAGCTCACTGAAATAGAGAGTGAATCAGCTTGAATATTACTTTCTCTTGGAACAAAAGAAATGTTAAAAGTGGGGAAGGAGTCTTTTACAATGTCGCATGCTGCATTCTAGTAATCTCTGAGTCTAAGATGCTTAGTTTGATAAACATTTCTATTTTGCTGAATAATAATTTTAGCATCTCCAAAAATAGAAATTTCCGATATATTCATGTCTTTTCCTTTTTTAAACCAATTAAGAGAGCTTCATATTCATCAACATTATTAATTTTCTCAAATTCAAGTTTTAAAGAAAAAGTGAAACTTTCCTTCAAAGGAGAAATAAGAACAATCCTTGCACCAACACCTTCTTTGGAACATCAGCCATCAAAAAACCTTTTTCAATACCTTTGATCCTTCATGATTGATTTGATTTTCAGCAGGCTTTAAAATCTGAAAATTTTCTGTCGGCAAGGCGGAGTCATCCATATGTAGAATGATTGAACCAACTCTGGTTGTTCTAGCATATATCAGATGATTAGTAGGGTCTTCGTTGTCATTAGTGATATATGCAGCTGAGCTTCTCTGTAAAGTATTCTTTGTTCTCCTCCAAAAATAGTAACGATAGCATAAGTTAAATCCATTGGAAAGGTTCCTCCCAACCTTTTAATCCATGACCTAGAAAGTAACATACCACATCTGGGAGGGATATCAGCTACAACAATATCCATTACCATCCCTCTCATAGGTAACTGAAAAATACTTACTTCAAGGTCTTTGATGACACCAAGGCATTGGAATTTTCCGAAATCAAAGGAATATAGATCTTGGTACTCTCTAGTTATCTCAAGACCTACTTCATCAATAACTGCCTTGGGCATTAAATTATGTGAAGCTCTAGAGTCCATAAGACAATTATGCAGGGTCTTTTCATGAATATTTAGAGATAGATAGAAGGGAGGGGTAGAGTCATCTTTGTCTTCTACCTATGGACCTAAAATAACAGTGGGCTTATCATCTTGAAGGTTAACAAAATTAGAGACTACCTCTGTAGGTAAAGGTTGCAAAGCTTTCATAAAAGTATTTTTGAAATCTTGATTTTTCATGAGTTCTACAAGGGGAACAGGAATCTTGATTTTTTGAATCTCATCTTCAAAATCGAAAGAAGACAGTGGTTTGTTAGAAATTTTTACCTCAAGTGAAGGAAACTCAGATGCTACTGGAATTTCCGGTTTGTCAGGTTCGGTCACTTGTTTCTTTGCTGGAATATCGGATGCTATCGAAATTTCCGGTTTGTCCATTTTTTAAACTGAAATTGTAACTGCATCTTTATTCTTTTTTGGTTGTGCAACATGCTTAGAAGTGTCATCAATTTTCTTTGATCTAATATTGTATCTACTTTGATGATCATCTACAATCATGGAATGATTAGGACTCACTTCATTATTCTGAGTATATGACATGAAGTCTTCATATTGTGCTTGTGTAATATGACTCATCCTTTCTTTGTCTCTAAGACAATTTATGTCAGCTCCTATTTACAACCGTTCAACCTTTTCTTCATCTTCAAATATAACATTCTGCAAAGGAGGCTACAAATTTTGATCATCAACATCTCTTCTTTCTCTCTGCAGAATTTGAGGAGCTTTAGGTCTTCTAAACTGTTGTTTATTTGGAAAATAAAATGAAACATTTCTGGTAGTAGACGGTCTTGCTTCCATCTTCAACTTAGAAATGTCATTAGTCAATGATTTCACCATCTTGGTAAGCTCATCTAGCTCAGGATCTATGTTAGAAGTTCCTGAAGTAGAAACTTCAGCTTTTTGCTTTCTTTTTTCTTTGTCAATTCCTCCTCTGAGTCTATTAGCTGCTAATATATTTTATTCTACCTCCAGTGCATTGTCCTGCATTTGTGATAGCATAGTAGATCTTCCTTCTCTCAACAATAAACAAAAGTCAAGATCAAAAGCACCAGCATAAGTGATTTTAGCTAAAGCTTCAACATGATTGATTTCTGTAGGTATCTTGCTATACATTTGATTGAATCTCTTAGAAAATTCAAAAAATTATTCTCCTTTATTTCTTTTGGTTGCACCAGATTCTATGATATAATACAAAAAATATTTCTTGTCACCCCATTTTCGTAAAAATGTATCATCTAGGACTTCAATTCTAGTGATGCTACCAGTTGTCAAATATTTGAACCATTTCCATACATCACCCTCAAGGCTCTAAACAAAAACTCTCATCCAAACATCTTCATGCTCAATGTTCAGATTATCAGCATAAGCATAAAAATCAGTAAGATTCTCTTCAGCTATTACCTCCCCTTCACCATTCAATTTAGGCATATACTTGAGATAATCTCTTGCAGGTAATGCATTCATAGGCTGAGGTAAAACTAAAGGAGCATACCTAGTAGAAACAATTGCATCCATTTGGTTGGGGGGTGTATTAGGACTTGCCATGGCGTGAGTTACTAGAATTTGTGGAATAACAATTGGAGTTACTGGTATTTGTGGAATAACAATTTCAGGATTTCGAAAAGTAGATGAGGAAGCACCAACACTCGATGCAAAGGTTGTTTGTTGACTGGAAAATGAGAGAGGTACAATTTGTTTTTGCAAAATTAGGAGATAGAATTCACTATACTTCTTGAGAAATAGATTTTGAAAAACCATTAACAGAATAAACAAGCTTTCTTGTACTTTTTTTCTTTATTAGCTTTTCAGAATCAGGGACTTGATTTTTCAAAGGATGATATGGGTTTTCCGTGGTTCTATTTTTTCTTGGAGCTAGAACTTCAACAATGGAGTCACCAAGCGTAAAGCAGTCTAAAAAGACAGTTGGAACTGTACACATCGGAACTAGACTTAAACT
This sequence comes from Pinus taeda, assembly GCA_000404065.3. NCBI lineage: Eukaryota > Viridiplantae > Streptophyta > Pinopsida > Pinales > Pinaceae > Pinus > Pinus taeda. The sequence goes on along the minus strand of APFE030491082.1, from coordinate 33,882 downwards.
TTTCCATTTACCCAGGGATAAAATTCAATTCGCCTCTCCGGCAATGGTGCCAAAGATGTTAGTGCAAGGAGTTACTCCTAGACTGCAAAAGGAGTAAGCCTTACACAAAATTTCAAAGGGTTTTTTGAGTGGTGGGATGGCTTCTGAAGGAGTTTTGAAATGATTCTGTTCCTCTTTAACTTTCATGCATTTGGAAAGTTGTGGCAAGCATAAAAATAATGTTAAGTGAGTAGTATAGCAAAGCAGGGAAAATAGAACAAGTAGTTGAAAATTGTCCTAAGAAACTAGGTATCTTAAGACAGTCACTTCAACTACATAAAGCCTTGTAACAAGCTCTATTTTTTTTGACAAGGAAGATAACAGTTAGAAAGTAAGAAAATGTATAAAGTATTTAACAAATCTTTTGTGAAACCTTCACTAACAATTTCTACTTAAACTGATATTATGATTTACAAAAAACTAGATAGTAGATAAGTCATCATTAGATCCTCTTAATGATTCTCACTCATACTATACTAGCTGTTGTACTTTATCATTTAAAAGATTAAAATGGGCTTGACAAGGAAGACAAAAATTAGGAAGTAAAAACATATATAAAGTATCTCACAAATCCTTTTTGAAACCTTCACTAGCAAGTTCTAATTGAACATATATTATAATTTACCGAAAAATTGACAATAGATAAGTCGTGATCAGATCCTCGTAATGATTCTCATTCATACTATACTAGCTAGTGCAAATTTATAATTCAGAAAATTGAAAACAGGGGATAGAAAAACCACACATTAGATATAACTTGAATCACAAAGTCCTCTAGCATGAAGTGCAGAAAAAGCTATTTTATTAAGCTGAGTCTTCAGGTGAACCAAAATCCAACCCTAAAATGATATTACAAAAGATATATATAGGGAGAGAGGCACTAACTCCAACTCTCCTAAATTGGTGGTTCCACTATTTCATTGTTACATGGGTGTCTTTCAAATATTAAAAGCATCTGCCATCAAATTGCAACAGAAGGTATGGGTGTAGATGAGAAGAAGAGGAAGAATGACACTTTGCTGCTAGAAAAACAAACTGCTTGCCCCTTTTGCTGCTAAATTTCCTCTTTATGGTCTTGACTATTGAATGACCATATGGCTTCATTAAATACAACCTTCAACAACCTCATAACTGGTGAGCTCTAGTATTGTAGCAATAATGCTACAACTCCTGAGGCTTCCTGTCTCTCATTTTATCAACCCGGTTGTTCGTACAAACTTGGAAGCGACGGTGCTATATGCACAAGTACTAGTTCTTGTCGCAACTGTCACTTGGTCAGCTGGCACAAGTCCGCTAGGGCTCAAGCCAACTTCTATAGGCTCACAGAAGAAGCTTTATCAATGATGGACGAAAGCTAGCTCAAAGGAGACTAAGCTAATTGACAAAAATGAACTAAAAGTAAATCAAAGCATGTAACCCTAGGAAACCCTAATTTGACTAGTCTAATCTCTATAATGCAATGGGGATGAGTAATACTTCTACCAATGCTGCTACTACATCTAACAAGTGGAAATGCATGAATCTAAACTACTGACATTATAAAAGAAATGTTTTTATACTTTTTCATTAAGTAGGTGGAGTGATTGTGATTTGTTTACTTATTAGGGTTTGATTGTGCAGATTGGATGGAGAAGGAAGGAAAGCATGGGACAGGTTGGGGAGGCTAGGTGAGGTCCCTATGGACCCTTGGCATTCATCCACAGAGGTTTTCCACGTCCAGAAGCTCAGCAACCGCGTGAAAGACCTCCTACAGGATGTCTGCAGGGGATTCTACAGGAAACTCAGGGTTTTCTACAGGATGTCTCTGAATTGCTACAGGATGTCTCTGAAGACTACAGGATGGTCTACCGTGGAGGACTGAGGTGAGGGAAAGGTGATGGACGGGTAGGAAGGGATGTGAGAGATAGGGATTAGGCTGGTGATGGCTCAGGAATGGAAGGATGAGATGGGAAATAGGTGTAGGGAGTGTGTTGGAGTGATCGATGTGAAAGGTCAAGGAATGAGGCTACGTGAGAATTAGGAGATGTTTAGGAAAGGGCAGAACGCAGTGTAAGGCGAAGAAACGTGGTTGCATGCGAGGTCAAAACAGAAAGGATGGCAATGAAACGAGATGGAGGAGAGTGTAAATGAAACAAATGACCAAAACTGTTATCAAACCAGAAATGCATCAACCTACACTAAGTGTACCGTGATTTTATTGAACAGTGATCCAAAACGCAAGGAGAAATACGTATGGGACTGTGGTGAAGAGATGTGTGGTTCGTGTAAATGACAAGGAAGCATCTAAATCCAAATCATAACTGTGTAAACCAAATTCATGCGTGTTTTTGGTGGTCTGCTATGGACTGCACCCCAATCTTCAAACGAGATGGCAGTGAGCCTTAACAACCGATTTTGCTGGAGCTCCAAGGGATATTATGTATCCTTTGCTACACTAAGCAAGTGGAAGTAATTGTACCATAAGCAAAATCTATCTAACTTATAAGAAAATCGAATTACAAGACTGCCATTCAAATTGCATGTGTAAATGAAACGTAAAGTGCTGGAAAAGAAATAAAAAAAATACTACAACAGAGGGGATCTATGGCTCTCAGGTTGGGCCCTAACCTGAGAGCTATAGTCTCCTAATAAAACTCAGGAATCGATCACAAACTGTCCTCTTTATTCATAAGTCAACGTCATGCCAAACAGGCTTACAGCAAAAGAAAAACAAAACTGGACTGATTCCAAAATGATATGATAAC
>APFE030491082.1:0-17446 GCA_000404065.3 Pinus taeda | reverse complement strand
AATAAAGATGAATGGTTTGAGCAAGTAAAGTAGGCCAAAATGAGCCCAAATTGTACCAAAATTGGGGCTCATCAATAAATATCTCATATCCATCATCTTTCTTATCCATATTGTTATGGGTTGCTGTCTTTCCAAAGTTGGCCCGGAGGTTTGCGACTGACAGCTGTATATTTCTATTGTGATAGATGCTATCAGAAATTCCGAAAATACTTGTAATAGCAAAAAAATTGGAAACATTTCTCACATTTCCAGTAGGATAATGTTTCCACTTCAAAACTTTGATAGAAATTCTTGAAAATACCCTTTCACCCTATGTGATCTGCAACCTATCCAAGCTTATCTAAGTTGGTTTTAATTCTAACAGATTTAGACCTTGTGATTTTTGTTGTGACTTCTTTGATGATGGTCTCTCTCTTTTCTGCTTCTCTTTTGATATTTTTTCTTTTGGAATGCTCTAATCATTGGTGCATGGGAGCTTTGCCTCTTTGCTTCTTCAAGGATATTCTAATGTATGCAATTGAGGGATCCTTAGCCTACAACTCTGTAGGCTATTCTTCAATAACTATTACCTGAGTCAACAAACTAGGATTATTTAGGGCCTTTGATTTTAGTCTATATTTATTCTTTTCCCTAGTAGATCTCATCCTAGTTCCAACAACTAGTTTTAGATCTTATTTCTTGTTTTTACTAGTTCTTATATACCTTGCTTCCTTCAATATTTCCTCATCAAAATCAAGAGGTTGGTCTTCCTGTTGTTGTTCATGTGCTTCCAGAATTTCAGGAAACACCTGTGCTTTAGATTTCTCTTTAGCTACAAGTTTTCTTCTTTGAGTTCTTATGTAAACCTTAGCAAAAGGTCTAATAGGAGGAACCATTTTTGAGCTTTCAGCTTTCTGAGCAGAAGAGCTTTCTCCTTGCTCCTTTTTTGTTTTTAGTTTTAAAGGCTTCTTTTTGCTACTTTTGGCACCTCTACTCACACCTTCCCTCCTTGTCTTTCTTTTGGAGATTCCTACAACTAATGCAGTTGATGTCCTCTTTGTTTGAACCCTTGTTGAAGAAGGTTTAATAGTTTCTTGGGGTTTTCGTGCAGGTTGGCTTGCTTTGTAAAACAAGAAATTCTCCCGTCTGGTTCCTCTTTTTCAATTCTTCTTCCACCATAACCTTGATAATTGCTTGATGATACATGATGTACTCTGATGCTTCTTGATGTGTTTGAATCTTGGCTCCCATTTTGGTCAGGCTCTTCATTCTAAAATAAGGCAGATTAAGAATCCTTATACCTACAAAATGAAACAGAAACCTCATATGGTAAAGAAAAACCATTGTATAGCTTCTCTAACAAGTGAGGAAAATCTTAACCAGTTTGACTATTTCTTCCCATTATTTCTTTAGATATTTGTCGGGAATTACTTTGGCCCAATTAGGATCTTTCTATTCATCTCTGATAAAAGCATTGAGATCACCTCCTATAATAAGCTATCCTTTAAACCACTTTTCTCTTTCCTGGGGAAGGTTAAAAGCCTCTACAATTGACTGTTCTAAAACATGCAACTGAAAACCAAAAATGGTAGCTTCCTTTCCATTGGAAGTGTGATGTAGGAAAGTGTTCCCTCTGTGGACAGAGGCAACCCCTTTAGCGCTAGAGTGGGTCTAGTCACAAACAAGGATAGATCAACAATATCTTTCCTTAAACAGTCATAGTTGTAGGCCTACCTCAACCGGTGGTTGATGGAGTTCCATTGTGCTATTCCATCTTTCGCTTCCTTCTCGTCAATGAGTGATCAACCTGAAACAATGCAAAGGAAACACAACATAGCACGTAACCAGAAAACAACAACGATATATTTACTCACAAAGTCAAGAAGTCATGAGCTATCAAGTAAATTACATACAAGACATAGGAAAACGTCTTTGATTGTATTAATAGTGAAATAAGAGCAAGCTTACAACCAAAGTCTTGATGTTGCACGCCCTCTCAGAGGAATCTAGCTAGCATGTTCTTCAATCATTCACGCTTTGAAGATGGATCTCCCAACATGCAAAGTCTCTTTCTCTCTCACAAGTTTTACATAAATTCAAGGGCCCTTCACAACCTTCCACAAGCTACCAACACTCTCACACTTGTCACACTCACACCAGCTATCTATCAAACTCAAAAGCACTAACAACACTGCTCAATCCAAGAATTTACCAACTAGTTGATCCTAGTAAAGGTGAGTGTTTAAATAGGAGGAGTCCCCATGAAAGGTGGAAGAAAGAGCTTATCTCCAAGGAAGGTAGCACAATTGATGGAACTTCTATACCAGGGAAGGAAGGGCAACATAAACTATGCCAACAACTAGGTCTGGAGTCATCCAGAAGGCCGACTATTGGAACAAATTCACCCAATCTGGATCATCGCGGGTGTATAACGGATCCTTAGTGCTGACATCGCTAGTAAGTAATGTAGTGAGTCAGACCGTCGATAAAGATATCAAATAGCCTCGCGATGGGGCATGCAATTGAACCTTCGCGGGAAACAGATGTACTTTTGTGTTGGAAGAGCGACTGGACTATTTATGAGCGTCATTCAGTGCATATATTAAGTCCATAGTCACGATGAGGAAGATAACTTAGGAAAAATGGGTCAATTGGCAGCATAAGAGAGCATTTGTTCAATATGAGCATGTTTGACTTGGGCACATGACACAGTAGAAGGACTGGGAATGAAGGCAGTGACAAATTACTGTGTAACAGAAATTTTGAGAAAACTCTTGGGTTACACCTTTATGTGAGTCTCCTAACCTCGTGCAGAGTGGATAGCAGCCTGCCTGAATAAACAACCTTCTGACATTCGGATTAGCATCAACTAGCTCAGCTCCTTGGGGTTCAATTCCCTTTAGCTTTTCACCTTTCCAGGACTTTGGTGCCATAGAATATATGCTTGCTAATTATGAAGAGTAGGTGTCAAAGTGTGAAATCTTACCCAACAGCTAGTGCAACTATTTTGAATTAGGCTGCCTAGAAATCTAGGATGTGTTCTTAAACTCCTTAATCAATGTCTCCTTAACTGCTCTTCATAAATTTGAAATGGTGACATTTCCTTCACTTTCGAATATTTGAGATGAATCATCTATGGTTCAATCTCCCATGCATATAATCCTTCATGATTACACAAGGTTTAATGTCATGATAGATAACATGTAGTAGTAATGATGAATTCGAGCTACCATGGAGAGTCCAGTTAATTTGCTACAAGTGGTTGTACGAGAATCTTGCAAATCTGGCAATTTTCCTGCATTAATTTGGACTAGCCGAAAATTCTGGTAGTGCATTACACAGGATAGAAAGAATGGCCATTGGAATTCAAACAACTCGCTGAGACTGACACTACAGGCATGCTTAAGATTTCGGGAAACACGAGCTATTTAAGATGGGTGGGGTAGACAATGGTTGGCTATGGCTGTGACTGACACCTAGCAAACATGATCAACCAAAATGATTAATCACTACCACTTGACTTGACTTGGATTTTGTGACCTATCCAATCACGAAATTTGATGATTTGGATTAGATATTCTGCCATTATGGCACGTGGAAAATCGAAAATAGTTGTGTTTTCGGCTTTATTTTTAAAAACGGGAAGTGCTACCAGAAATTCCTGTAGCATCAGGAAATTTTTAAAGAAAATAGGAAATAAAACAATAACGGAAAGATTGTTTGAAAAATAGGGGAGACTGTTTGAATGAGAAAATCATATGGTACCGAAATTTCAATAGCACATGTTTTTTTTTTTAAATTTACAAAAATAATCCTAAAAAATAAAAATTTCAAAACTTAATCATGAATTAGCCTAGAACTATGCTAACACCTCCTCCTTCAGCATCTGTGCATAAAAATAGTTTTAGCACACTTGCACGAAATATGGAAACTATCCAAAGCTCAACAGCAAAAGAAGAGGCCAAGCACTTGCACAACACAACAAAGAGGACAAATATATTAGCTGGGTGAATTCAACAAAACAAGAGCCAAGGAAAAACATGTACCTGAACAAGAGGAAGAACAAAAGAACCACCCTCTAGCATGTATTAACCAAGTGAAGGAAGTCACAGGTATGGTACCTCATCCACACTCTTTCCTAAGTACGAATATGATAAAAGTGTAGGAATGTGAAAAGTTGATTTTATAAGTTGGAGGTGGCTAGTTAACTTGGCCACCCTCAGCTCAAAAAATAAATTAAACTCCTAGTTAGTAGGCCATGTGGCAAGGTCACATCAAAGCAGGTGAGTCAAAAATGTGGTTGATTTAAGTTGTATAGCAGTGGGTAATGAATACGAGGGAAGGTTTCATGATAACTAACGGTGGGCCAACAGTCCAAAAATGGAAATCATGTACACTACTAGCCAACACAGCGCTCCAAGGAATCAACCATAAATAGCAACAATCCCTAGCTTTCATGCACACAACATTCATTTTGATATCAAGAGAACTGCAACCACCTGGAAGAGTCATTGAAGAGGAAAACCAGTTTCGGACATCCTATAGGAAACAACACTACAAGGAACACTTACACAGAATGTAGAGAACTATAGGAAACATTGGGAATTGTCAAAAAACTCTGTAAGGGGGTGCGTAGGGTCCATCTTTTCAGAAATTATCCTAACCTAAGGCATCAAAGTGAAACATGGGTGGTCCACATCCTCTATGTTTTGACTTGATAGCTAGGAAAGAAAAAACCAAAATCTGCATTTTTCTTTAGTAATTACTGTGGGCCTGGGGGTAGACAAAATTGTGTGGAGGAATTGTGTGGGGATAAACAGAGAATTGCAGTCACCCTCCTAAACTCTAAACCCTCAGTCACCGTAGAAAGATCTAGATCTAGGCCACCAAACTTCCTACAGTCAGCTTGCCAAAGAGGAGAAAATGCTAGGACGTTTCAACAGAAGGGAGCCCATAGGGACAACCAGAATACACCTCCATCCACCTGTGGTAGATATATTTATAAGGCATCAATGGTTGGGATTCATTGATCTTCTTAGAGGATATGATGATGATGTAGCTCGAGAATTTTCCATATCACTCACCTCTTAGGCTAGAATTAGTGCTATGGATATGGTAAGAGGATAGTCGATAACAATTACCCCTGAAATCATTAGAAGAATCACTACACTTCCTCTAGGCATGAAATGGAGAAAGGAGGATAAAGCTAGCAACAATTTTTCTAGGAAGATATTTTTCTTGATATATGAAGAGTCAATTGAGGATAAAAATGGGATTAGAAGGGAGAATATGTTGAAGGAAATGTAACTAGGTTCCGTCTTCATAAATATGTCTTTGATATTTCTATTTATTCAAGAAAAGAGAAACTATTTTTATGATATTTATAAATGAGTTTCTTGGTCATTGAAGTAGGTCAAGCACACGTTTGAGTGCTTCTAGGAAGTCAAAAGTCAATGTATTTGCATAAGACCCCTAGAGGGCATGTTACACTATGTATAAAAATTGTATAGTGTCAAAGGAATACCTCCAAGCCAAGTGCAAGTCTTCTCCATGTAGAAACATCCTCCAAAAGAAGCTAAAAGATGGAAGTAATGAAGAAACAGTCTAGTTGGCCTAAATACATCATGTCGGCCTAATGTCACCCTAAAGGAGGAACAATCCTCTATATATAGAGGTTTTCAAATCCATCTCAATGTCCAACAAGCAAGCTCATAAATCAGTGAATGCAGAAGCTTAGGAAAGTGAAGGAAAATACAAGTCTAAGTGTCCCCAAGCAAAGCGAGGAAGGAAGGATGTCAAAACGAAGTAAATGGATTGTTTCAATGGTAGAAAGTAGTCACAGGTGTAAGGTAGAAGAGGGCATATTGCAGATATAACCATAATATCATTTCAGTGGAAGATTTGTAAGTGTTTGGGCTGGATATTAGGTCTACGAGGCCTCCAAAGTCAAGCGAAGAAGTATCTCTCTCTAGCAAAGGTGAAAGGACCCTAATTATCTAAGGGTACCCTCCACACATGGGAAAAATATGGAAGCAAAACATCATTATAGTCATACACCCATACCTCAAGAAGGATCTTGTTTGGTCAACAAAAGAAGAAGTCTACTTGAGCAAAGGATACGAGAGGAACATCTCATCTAGAAGTCTCACTCAAGGAAGGTCTATCTCTAGAAATAAACAAAAGAGGACTAAGTGTTGTGGAGAAAAGTGGTGGAAGGAGGAAGTCTATGTGTAAGTACAAAGTGTAGAATAGAGGAAGGACTTGACTTGTGCTTGGAGGACATCCTAGTCAAGGGTCTAGGGTTTGGCATTGATCAATAAGAATCTTCCATAAGAGAAACTTACCAAAGGGGTTTCCTCTCTAAGAGAGGGAGGGTTTTTCCCTGGCAGAGAGTTAACATCTGTGTTCTTATCTTTATGTTTCTGGTAGCAGTTTGATGAAACACACACATTAATAATAAGAAGAAGATCAAGATAAGATAATTGTAAAAGTTCTTCACTAATTTTTATCAAGTCAAGAAGAATCCTAATATACATCATTTCCCTTTATCATTTGGCATGGTATCAGAGTTAAGGTGACACATTAATGAAATGGCGTCTCAAAACACAAATCAAGGAAGGACATCTACAAAAGTTGAAGCATCTAACCAGGAAGTCTCAATCACTTCAAGAAGGTCTACCATATATCTTTCATCAAGACATACTACAAACCAAGAAGATCCTTACATAAGGTCACCTAGAAGAAGAGAAAATCAAATAAGAACCTACATAAATCTGAAGTCTCAATCACTTCAAGAAGGTCTACCATATATCTTTCATCAAGACATACTACAAACCAAGAAGATCCTTACATAAGGTCACCTAGAAGAAGAGAAAATCAAATAAGAACCTACATAAATCTACAAGCAACCCTCATCATCAAGTCAAGTCCACTTGGAGAAAGCAACTTGAATAACATGAAGTTCTAAGGAAGGAAATCCATCAAGTCTTCAAGGAAAAAGAAAGTCTACTACATCTCAAAATCTATCAAGTAAGTGTATGTTTCCTTCTAAATATACATCCATGTCTTTTTGCAAGGAAATCAATAAATTTGTAAGTACCAATAACTTTATTGCATGGAAGAAGAGGACTGATTTACTTCTCAAGGAGAATGAACTCCTAGAATACATCAAAGGAAATGTTACTATTTGTGCTAAGGAACAAACTCAAGCCCTAGCCAAGTATAATAAGGATGAGACAAGAGCTCAAAGGATTCTAATAGGATACATCAAAGACTCTCTCATTCCTTATGTCTCCAAGTTGGAGACATCCAAAGAAATTTATGACAAACTAGTAGAGCTATTCTCGGTAACCACAACTAGAGAAGTGATATCTCTATGAAATGAATTGTACAAGATGAATATATCAAAGGAAAGAATATATCCCTACTTCATGAATATCTCTCAGATGCAGGATCACCTTCAAGATCTAGGGGAAGTCATGTCTAACAGAGAAATGACAATCGTAGTACTCAATGCTCTACCTGAGGATTGGGGAAACTTCACATCAAACATATACGCAAAGAAGGAAGCCACCCCACTAAGTGAAATTTGGTATCTATGAAAGATAGAGTAAACAAGACTTAAATCAAAGGAGTATGTGGGATCAAAGGAGTAATCATTTTCTACCACGGCCAAGAGAAAGGGAAAATTTGGAAAATTTGTTCCACGAAGAAAAAACAACAAAGATATGTCCAAAATCCAACACTATGAATGCCAAGAATATGGACACTACAAGATGAATTTTCCTAACCTAAAGAAGGAAAACAACAACAAAATAAAAAAGGTAACAAGCTCATGTGACTCAAGAAATGAAAGAAGAAGACAAGAAGCAAAAGAAGGAAGATTCCCCATATCTCTACTATGACTAAGTCTACTTCTTTACTTAAGGTCTTCTTTCAAGGTTTTCAGTAGGATAGAAGCATGTAGGAATAGAATAAAATTGCATGGCTAGAAACATATCCTAGAATCTAGAAGCATGATGTACATAGAGTTCAAGATATGCATGTAGAAGGAGGATACCTAGAATAGGACCTCATCCACAATGAAATAAAATTGATCATGATTAAGAATCTTAGGAGACCTCCAACGTCAAAATGAAAGAAACATTTGCAGGGTAAGGGTCTTCAAGATCCTATGATGGAATATTCAAAATAAGTTTCAAAAATGAAATAATATATTTCATTGGGAATCCCATTCATGGATTCAAGAAAAGGATGATATGTAGGCAAGATAAGATGAAGCAATAAGGGCCACACCAAGGATAACCAAATGATGCTAATATGGTTAAAGGAGAATCAAGATGAGGTATGCATGCATCAAAGTTTAGTCATGTTATTATATATATATTATTGAGTCATGGGAATAGTTCTATGATATGTTCAAGTAGAAAAGAATCTCTTTCACCAATGACATGCTCGAAGGCATGTACTACAATGCAATGAATGTCAACAAAATAAATACTCACATAAGGAGTATAAGATTGCTGACTAAGAAGCAAGTGAAGAAGGAATGTTGACTATTCCTAGAAAAAATCATGAAGAAGTTCTCTCACAAGGAGCATAAGGTGGTTGACCAATCTATCAAAGAAGAAGCAAGTGAAGAAAGAGATCAAGCATGTGAAGAACACCATGATCACCAAGAATCACTATCTGACAAGATACTTTGAAGACATCTCTCGAAAGAAGGCATGAAAACTATGACAGAGGAAGAAAAAGATCAAAGGCCCCTTGACACTTGTGAAGGCCTTGGAGATATGGAAGGTGCAGGTAACTGATTCTACTCTACGAAGATGTCATGTTGAATAAGGCATCCAGCAAAAATACCATTTAATGTTGAAGCTATATCAGGATGAAGTCATGAAGGGCTACTAGATCAAAGTATGGGAACAAATAAGTACAAAGAAGCATCCATGTAAAGAGTAGTCTGAAGCATAGATAAGATGACAAGAAATAACCAAATTACAAGAGAACCTATTATATGAAAAGAAGGCCACTTTCCACAAAGGAAGAAATGACATGAAAAAAGAAGGAAGGAAAGTGATCGATGGATGGTTACCTATTGAGAAGAAGTTTGAACGAAGACTTCATGACATAAAAGGAAGGATATCAAGAAACTAGAGGACCCATGAAGAATAATTTTATGATGAATGAAAAATTTCCCATCTAAGAGGGAGTTATAACAAGTTCCCAATTACAAAGGAAATTGGACAAGTACCTTGTCAGAGGATACCTGGGCTTGTCTTTCTCAATTGAGAGGAAGAGATAGACAAAAAATTCTTGTCTTCACTTGGGAAGAAATAATGGGAGGATTGGGTAATCATCTGGCACCCAATACTCTTTGAGGGTGTATAGGGAAGCCAAGACAAGAGTAGGCAAGAGGACTGATATTCTTTGAGAGTTGGGAACCCAAGACAAGAATAGTCCTAGTTCATACTCAAGGAACACCTGGGTGGGTATGTACCTTGAGAGACAATGACTAAGGTGTCCATAAGCCATTGGTCTTGCCAACATTGTGTTCTGATCTATTGAAAGATAGAGGTTTTACTCAAGGCCTTGCTGTGGAAACAATTTTGGTTACTATGATGTTATAACAGATGGATTTCCAATCTAGTTTCTCTTATGTGAATTCTTGAAGATTGAAAGATAGCCAAACAACTTGTAATGTTGTATGAATAATTCCCTAGTTAAGAGGGAGCGTTGAAGAAAATGTAAATAGGTTCGGTCTTCATAAATGTATCTTTGATATTTGTGTTTATTCAAGAAAAGAATATTATCTTTATGATATTTATCAATGAGTTTCTTGCTCATTTAAGTAGTTCAAGCACATGTTTAAGTGCTTCTAGGAAGTCAAAACTCAATTTATTTATGTAAGACCCTTAGAGGTCATGTTAAACTATGTATAAAATTTATATAAGGGGAAAGGAATACCTCCAAGCCAAGTTCAAGTCCTCTCCATGTAGCAACATCCTCCAAAATAAGCTAAATGATGAAAATAATGAAGAAATAGTCAGGTCGGCCTAAAGACATCATGTCAGCCTAAAGGAGGGACAATCCTCTATATATCAAGGTTGTCCACTCCCTCTCATAATCCAATAATAAAGCTATGAAATTAGTGAAGGTAGAAGCCAAGGAAATTGAAGGAAAAGACAAGTCTAAGGGTCTCCAAGAAAAGTGAGGAAAGAAGGAAGCCAACACTAAGTAAAGGGACTGTTTCTAGGGTAGAAAGCAGTCACATGTGTGAGGTAGAAAAGGGTAGATTGTGGATATAACAACAATAACATTTCAATGCAATATTCATTAGTGTTTGTGCTAAATATTAGGCATACAATGCCTCCCAAGTCAAGAAAATATGTATCTCTCTCGAGTGAAGGTGAAGGGACCCTAATTCTCTAAGGGAACCATCCACATGTGGGAAAACTAGGGAAGTAGAACAATATTAGAGTCATACACCTAAACCTCAAGAAGGATCTTGTTTGGTCAATAAAAGAAGAAGTTTGCTTGGGCAAAGGACAAAAGAGGAACATCTCATCTAGAAGGTTCACTAAAGGAAGGTCTATCTCTAAGCAAGAAACAAAGAAGGAGGATGAAGTGATGGGGAGAAAAGTGGGGGAAGGAGGAAGTCTATGTGTAGGGAACAAAGTGCAGAATAGAGGAAGGACTTGACTTGTGCTTGGAGCACATCGTAGTCAAGGGCCTAAGTTTTGGCATTTATCAATAAGAAGTTTCAATTAGAGAAACTTACCAAAGGGTTTTCCTTTGTAAGAGAGAGAGGTTTTGATCCCAGGAGAGAGCCAATATATGTGTTCTTCTCTTCATGTTTTTGGTAGCAATTTGGTGAAACATGCGCACTAATAATAAAAACAATATCAAGCTACAACAATTGTAAAAGTGCTTCACAAATTGTTATCAAATCAAGAAGAATCCTAATATCCATCATTTCCCTTGATTCTTCAACACAACATTCCCTATCCTTGGGATGAAGTAAGCTATCATATTCTCAAATATGTTTCTTAAGAATGAAGGCTCCATATAATCTATGGTTATGAATTTAGACTCCTCCATGAGTTGAGAATTGGAGAGGAGTTACTCCTTGACAGAAGACTTAGTGTACCTTACTTCTTCTTGCAATTGATAATAGACATGAGCATAAATGTACAGGAAGGAAAAAATCAATAATTGGCACATCATGGAATCATCAAGCTCATACTAGAATATTCCTTGAGCCAGTTGATATTCCCTATACTATGGTCCACATTTAGGGACATGGACAGGGAAGTTGTAATTGAATCCATTGAATATGAGAGGGACACAACCTCTAGTGGTGAGGAGGAAGAAGAAGAACCTGAGGAGGAAGAATAAGAACCCAAGGAAGAAGAAGAAGACCCTAAAGAATAAGAGGAAGAACCTAATAGAGAAAAGGAATAACCTGAAGAAGAAGAGGAAGAACTGGACAAGGAAGACGAGGTGGAGACAAATAAAATAAAGGAAGAAGATGAAGGAGAAAGGAACAGCGGGGAGGAAGAACAGAAGGATGAGGCAAACCCTAAAAGAAATACCAAGGAAGGGGAGGAATCTCCAAGAATGTCTTCTATACCCACAGAGAGGGAGACAAACACTGCCTTGACTGCCCTAAGCTCACCCATAAATTCAACAGACAAAAAGCAGAGGCAAACTCCCATATATTTCAAAACAAGGAGGAGCACTAGGATCAAATAGAGGAGACCATAAACACCCACCAAGACTCCTATCATTATTGAGGACTCACCAAAAGAACAAGAAAAACTAGTCTCCCCATAAATGAAAGGTGAAGACGGCACATCAAAGCAGACTTCTCCAAACTCGCCAATCACCTATGTTAGGAGGCATGTCACCAGGTTAGAATCGTCAAAGGAAATCAAAGAACCTTTGACCCCATTTTAGAAAGGAAAAAGCCTCCTGCATGAAACATAGATAGTCTTATAGGAAAATTTGTCATCACTACAGGAAACACAGAAAAAGTAGCATGAAGGAAAACAAGAATAGAGGAAAGGCAATGAAGTAGCAACACAAGTACAGGAGGATGCAGTGTTCCAAATTGGATCCTATAACACACTCTAAGTTTTCATGAAATCTTAAAAATTATGCCAAGTTTCAAAGTCTTATGAAGGTCAATCTTATCAGAGATATCCTCATAACAATTGCAATTTGTGATCAGTGCAGAGCAACGAGGACCCTCGGTCAAGTGCGTAGACCGTCGGCCAATGGTAACATGCGTTGTCATGAACTAGAAAAATGGGAGGTTTTTTCAAGAAATGGGGGTGGTTTCTGATATTGGCAGGGCAAACCTCTCAGTGAAGAGAAGCCCTGAGCACCTGGACCCAAAATATTATGAAATGCAGAAAAGTAAATGTTTTAGTTCCGTCGGGGGCGGGATTCCACAAAAGCGACAGGATATCGGAAGGGCTCGATGCAGTAAGTGGTTTCAACCAAGTCTCGCCCGATGCCACAAATCGATTTCCATGCGTCTAGTGGAAGAGAGAGAAAACCACTCACATCGGGGGGTAACCATCGAACTACTCAACCGCCCAACATGGGTGACAACCGTAGGATTTGGGGGGCCCACATCAACAGTGCAGAAGCACCTTGATGGGTGACCGGATTTGATGAGGTTATAGAGCAAGATCACATGGGATTTGAAGTTCGACATGAATGATGAGTTGGCAAAATATTCGTGTTTCGTGGGAATTCTTGGAGTTAACGGAATAAATAGTCGTTTTGAAAACGTCCAAGAGAACTAACACTCAGTTCGTTCCGAAGTAGGTGGCTGCCTCCCTGTAAGGCATTATATAGTGATGATTACACAGAAATAGAGGGAATCAAATGGATAGAGGTAAGGGAACCAAAAATCCTGGAAGCGGAAATGAATAGTTAGAAAGCAAATTGGCTTTAAAGTCATGAACTGACAGAGAAAGAGGCAGAGTTAGTTAGACACAGAAAGCTGAGAGTAGAGAGAAGAAGCCGAGCTGACCTAGAGAAGCAAAGGAAGCATCGAGCCAGACATAGTGAGAGAGAGAGAGAGAGTTAGAGAGTCTTTGTGCTCCAGAAAAGGCTTGAGAGATTAAAGTGAACTCCTCTGTATATGCCTATCATGTGTGAGTCTTAGGTTGGGCTCATACTATGGTGACAAATAGAGGTCGAGTTTCAGTAAGGAGAGTCTGTGTACTTCAGAGACTTGGGGGATACAAGTACAATCTTATTGAATTGTATCTGTTGTGTGAGACTCAAATTGATCTCACTGTGGTAAAAAATCTACTTTTGAAAACATAATAGAGAGGCCACCACTGAAGGCTGGACTAGGAGACGTAGCCCAGGAGTGTTGGGTGAACTCCTTATTAAACTTGTTTTTTTTACATGTTTGTTTGTTATGTTTTCTCTAACTGCTTTAGTGCTGATGTATTTCAGAATATTATAGATCCGTTGCATAAAACAACATAGGCACATCCATGCACATGAGTCTGTAGTACCTTAATTGTTTGTCTTAGATCAATAACATATCAAGTGGTATCAAAGCTCTAGGTTACTAAGGTTAGACAAGCTTGTGCTGGATCCTTTTGTTGAATGATAACTAGATCAAAGCTTAAATTAAGAGAAGGAGAGTTGGTCGAAGCTAACCCAGAAATTGGAAGAGTCTATCCTAAGAGGAAAATGTCAGAAGAAAGTCCCGTGGAATCAGACTCCCAGTTCATTGACAGTTTCATGACCATGAGAGCTATGGTAGAAGAAATGTATAGAGAATTTAAGAAAGGTAGAGGTGAAGAGTCATCAACCTCTAAACAAGATAAAGGAGTAGAATAACCTCTTCTAGTTGCCCACCGAGAAGGGAAAGGAAAAGAAGAGAAGCCCTCTCCACCATCCCCCCCATCATCACCTTCATCATCATCTTCTTCAGACAAATAAAGCCCTGAAAATAAAAAGAAGAAATATTCGTTGATTAAATTAGATGTGAAGTTTTATTTGCTAGTTTATGACAGAGAACTGAACGCATAAAAGCTAGATAACTAGATTAGACAAATTGATGTATATTACAGAGTGCAGAACATTGATTTAGAAAGGAGAAAGATTCAGCTGGCTAGCCTACACCTTGGAGGCACTACCCTAGTATGGTGGGAAGGCAGGACATAAGCTGATTTGAAGAAGCATGGTAAAATTCTTTCTATGTGGAATGAATTTGTTTCTGTAATTAAAAAACAATTCTATCCACTAGCTTATATGCAGCAAGATGTGATGCATTGGTAAACTCTTCGCCAATTGAAAGGGCAAAGTGTATAAAGTTACACCCAATAATTTAGGAGAAGAGCTTTGATTCTAGTCATTTCTTTGGACTCACCTGAAACTTTGCTGAAGTATATAGGTGGTCTACATAGTTATTTGAGACATAACTTCTCATGTTTAATCCCACTAGCATAGATGAGGTATCTGTTTAGGCTACACATCTAGAGGCTAGAGGCAAGAATGTGCACCCAGAAGTTGGGGGATCATCAAAACCCACTGCAAACAAGAACAAGGAAAAGAGAAAAGAGAAATGGAAAGAGAGGAAGGCAAATCTTGTACAAAGACCAAACCTTCATGCACTCATTGCAAGAAGGATGGGCATGATGATGAACACTGCTTAATTCTACATCTGGAGCTGAAACCCAAGAAGTACGATGGCAAAAAGAAGAATATTGCTGCATCTATTCACAAGAATTTGGGGTCAGACTCAGGGGATGAAACAACAATAGTAGCCACAAGTATAAAAGGTAAAAAATCTCAAGCATCTACTAGTACTTCTGCACAATGTTATGAAACCAGCCCAAAAAATGATAGAAGAGATAGATCAAGGCCTTAGAATTTAGCCTCTTTGAGGGGGCACCCTCCTTTATATTACATAAATGAACAATTCTTGGATGATTCAAATGACAAAACCTCCTTTCTATATATAGGAGTCTAAGGAGTCACAATATAACCCAGCCAACCTAACAATAATAATATAAAGCCACAAAAATAGCAATAGAGGGATTCTATGGGGCACAGTAATAACAATATGGGGACAATAGGGGCACAAAAATATTAATAAGGGATACAACTACAATACTAATGGGGTAATCACTAGTATTATAGGTACCCAACATGCCCCTCTCCTTCAAAAAGTGTTGTACTCAATGCTTAAGTAGTTTTGGATGCTTCTGTATAAAATTCTCATCCTCCCATGTGGAATCTTCAGCGGATAAGTTTTTCCACTTGATAAGATACTCTGAAATTGATTGATTTCATAGCTGTCGAGTTCTTGTTTCTGTGACTACTTCCAATTCCAATATAATTTTTCCTTCCTCGTCAAGTTCTGGAAATATTGTTTGAACTGGGAGCTTGTTGCATATAAACTTCTTTAACATGAAACATGGAAAAGTGGGTGCAATCGAGAAGCTGCAGGAAGCTCCAATTTGTATGCCATAGTACCAATTTTTGCAACTCCTTGTATGGACCATAATACTTTGGTGATAATTTATTATCCTTCTTAGCTTGCTTGAGGGACATTTGCTTATATGGTTGTAGCCGTAGGAATACCCAATCACCTACATCAAAACTTCTTTTGCTGCGATGTTGATCTACCTGTTGTTTCATTCTATTCAGTGCCAACACAAGGTTATCCTTTGAGAGTTGGAGGACTTGTTGTTGATGTTCGATGTGATGTTCCAGTGCTTGAACCTTAGAATTTTCTCTTAAATATGATGTGATGGATGGTGGTTGATATCCATAAAGTGCCTTAAATGGGGTCATTTTTGTTGCTATATGGAAGGAAGTGTTATACCACCATTTAGCCAGAGGCAACCATTTGACACATTCTGTCTATTTATCATATAAAAAGCAACAAAGATATCCTTCCAAACATTTGTTTACTATCTCAGTTTGCCCATCAGATTGAGGATGATAAGAAGAACTATGAGCTAACTGAGTACCAAGACAAGAAAATTATTTTGTCCAAAAATTTCCAGTGAAAATGGGATCTTTGTCACTTACAATAATCTTTGGGTTTCCATGTAGCTTTTGAATTGTTTCCATAAATGCAGTAGAAACTGTATTGGCTTTAAATGGATGTGATCATGCACAAAAGTGTGCATACTTGGTAAGTTTGTCAACTACCACCATGATGAAACTCTTTCCCTCAGACTTGGGTAAACCTGTGACAAAATCCATTGAAACCTCCTCCCAATGTTGGCTTGGAATAGATAAAGGTTGTAATAGATCCGGTGTCTTAATTGTTTCAACTTTATTTTGTTGGAAAACCAAACATTCTACCACAAAATTTTGAATATCTGATTTAAGGCCATCCCAAAAAATTCCTTCTTAACCCTGTGGTAAGTTTTTAAAAATCTTGAGTGCAATCATAAGGGAGAAGTGTGCAATTCCACAAGAATCTTTTGTTTTAGTTGGGTATTCTTACAGAGGTATAAAAAATCTTTGTACCGCAACGAATCATTTTGCCAGCTAAATGTATCAGACATATTGGAATCTTGTTGTAACTTTCGAATAAGTGCCCACACTTCTTCTTCATTCTTCCATTCCTCCCTTGCTTCGTTTATCCAATCTGGTTGGATAATACAAATGGCGCACAATAATGCTTCCACATCCTCATCCTTTCTTGAGAGTGCATCTACCACCACATTTTGCTTCCCTTTTTTGTAGATGATTTCAAAGTCATAACCCAAACATATTTGTGACCCACTTTTGTTGCTCTTTAGAGGATAATCTTCATTCTAAAAAGTATTTAAGGCTATCATGATCCATTTTTACCTTGAAGTGTCTTCCCATTAGGTAGGGTTTCCATTTCTTAAGTGCATGGAGTATTGCCAACATTTCCTTCTCATAAATAGTTTTTTGGAAAAACTTTTGCTTGATTGGATGACTTTCAAAAGCAATAGGTCTTTCATTTTGCATTAAAGCAGCACCAATTCCATTTCCTGAAGCATCACATTCCATAATAAAGGTTTTTGTGAAGCTCGGTGTAGCTAAGACCGGTGCTTGGCACATTGCCTCTTTAAGATGTTTGAAGGACTTTGTTGCTTCTCGAGTCCATGAAAATGCATATTTCTTAAATAATGTTGTTAGAGGTGCTGCTATTCTCCCATAATTCTTAACAAACTTGCAATAATACCCTGTCAACCCAAGAAATCCTCGCAGATGTTTTATGGATGTGGGGATTTTCCATTCCTTAATGGCTTTAGTTTTGCTAGGGTCTACCTTAACTCCTTCATGAGATACAATATGACCCAGATATTCCACCTCGTGTACTCCAAAGAAACATTTGAATCTTTTTGCATATAATTGTTTCTCCTCCAATAGTTGTAGCACCTTGTCAACATGTTCAACATGATCCTTCCAAGACTTGTTGTAGATTAGTATATCATCAAAA